>SDVV010001241.1:0-26406 GCA_016164225.1 Gammarus roeselii | reverse complement strand
GGAGGGCGGTGGACTCTGCACCCTCCTCCCAAAACTCAACACAAGAAACGGGCACCCACGCTGAAAGCAAGATGGTTCACAAACTATCTGCATACATAAACACACACACACACATATACATGTACATGCACACAAATATACATACACACATATATATATATACATACATAAACATACATATACACATACATATGTATATGTACATAAGTACACAGTCATACACACATGCATATATACATTAACTTCTTCTCCGTGCCGGGCATGTGGGATATATTCTCCACAGAGGTAGACTGATGTCAAATATTTCTATTAATACCGGAATCTTCCTGCACCAGCAAGATTCTGTCCCACGTCTCTATTATTGGAGATAATTCGTCTCCCTCACTATTCAACGAGGATTAGGAGGGGATTATTATAATTTATGATACGCTCCTACGCTGTCCTGAGCGTGCGGGCTGCGCCTGTGGGCATATGTCATGCCATGATTACGAACGTGAATAAACTCATTGTGTGTGCTGGGGGCGTGACCGAAGGAGACGGGGATGGCGAGCAGTTCGGCGTATCCATGTAATACGTACTCAATTAACCAATACACATCAGAGACCTTCTTTTGAAGGGATTAAATTATTTTTTTGAAATTTGGGTTGGTATAGATTAAAATTGAATAATGCTTTGATTCACGAATGCATTCATCTGCAGGAAAAGTGCTGTGCCAACATCATAAATGACCGCCATCATGTGTTAAAGCTTATAATATACCATAAGGAGCTTACAAAAAAGATAAATTGCATGTTTGTGTCGTGCATATGCTGTCTAAAGATGATGAAACTATTAACCTATACCCCGTGATGGCTTCTGACCGAAGCCAGGCCAAGTGGCCTTGCTTTATCGTCACGTGAAAGTAATGTCAAGTAATTAGGTTCTGCTCGTCTTGTTGAAGGTGTCTCGACTGGAGATCATGTCCACGCCTTCACACTTGATTTATCGTGGACTGATCACCGATCTGTCGCCGACTTTGCCATGCAACAACCTGTTGTGGAGTGGCGAAAAGTCTTCAACACATTAATAGTGGCCTCTGTACGATGTATACTTCCTTGCGTGATGGTATTGTCACGAACTCCTAGTGTGGTGCTTGACATTGTTCTGAGGGATGCAGTGCGTGCCTCCAGATTGAGGTTGTCATCCTCCTCGGTAACCGAAGAGTAGCGGGCCGGCCTCTCCTCAGTGGAAGTTGAAGGGTTGTGGCTTCGAGGCTACCTCACTTTGAACAAGAACTCTGGCCGGTCTCTTGAATGGTGACACACCAGCACATGTTGAAGGGTTGTGGCTTCGAGGCTACCTCACCTTGAGTGAGAACTCGGGTCGGTCTCTTGAATGGCGACACACCAGCACATGTTGAAGGGTTGTGGCTTCGAGGCTACCTCACTTTGAACAAGAACTCTGGTCGGTCTCTTGAATGGTGACACACCAGCACATGTTGAAGGGTAGTGGCTTCGAGGCTACCTCACCTTGAGTGAGAAATCTGGTCGGTCTCTTGAATGGTGACACACCAGCACATGTTGAAGGGTTGTGGCTTCGAGGCTACCTCACTTTGAACAAGAACTCTGGTTGGTCTCTTGAATGGTGACACACCAGCACATGTTGAAGGGTTGTGGCTTCGAGGCTACCTCACCCCGAGTGAGAACTCTGGTTGGTCTCTTGAATGGTGACACACCAGCACATGTTGGAGGGTTGGGGCTTCAAGGCTTCCTGACCCCGAGTGAGAACTCTGGTCTGTCTCTTGAATGGTGACACACCAGCACATGTTAAAGGGTTGTGGCTTCGAGGCTACCTCACCCCGAGTGAGAACTCTGGTTGGTCTCTTGAATGGTGACACACCAGCACATGTTGAAGGGTTGGGGCTTCGAGGCTACCTGATCCCGAGTGAGAACTCTGGTTGGTCTCTTGAATGGTGACATACCAGCACATGTTGAAGGGTAGTGGCTTCGAGGCTACCTCACCTTGAGTGAGAACTCTGGTTGGTCTCTTGAATGGTGACATACCAGCACATGTTGGAGGGTTATGGCTTCGAGGCTACCTCACCCCGAGTGAGAACTCTGGTCGGTCTCTTGAATGATGACACACCAGCAAGTATTCGCCGTGGTACTGAAGGCCTACCACTGCAGTCTGGAGAGGAAGAGTCGCAATCTGTTGTGTGACCGAAGAAAGTGCAACACACGTTCTTAACTCTGTGTGTCAGAGAAGCTCTGCTTTACCATATCCTTCAACCAGCTCAAGTTTGGATCTACTCTTCCTGCTCAGCTGGAGTTTGGCCGTGGCTCGAGGAAGAGAAAAAGAGCTGAAATTTGCGAGTACTCAAGAAAGTACATCCTTCGAAGTTAAGCGGAACTTTGATAATGAGCTCCGAAGTGGATGATTAATTGACTCGTAATGGATTGGTTTAGCTCGCACCTCGTGTTTGCAGAAATCAGGAGGAGGTTCGATGATGAGGCTGGTTGCTGGGACCCCATAGTGTCACAACCATGTAATATTTTTACTCTGTTGCATTTATGCACCTTTGTATCGGTTTCGGTAATATCGGCTCGTGTGTGGGATATCGGTATCAGTGGAGAAGCGGTCGGCTCCACTACTACTTTCAAACAGTTCTTTTGCCATATCTGATGGAAAGTAAATATTCTAAATGTCATACATATTTTTTTTCTGATTCAAAAGCAGGATTTTGTGTGCCTAATGCATCAGTAAAGACGTTATCGGTTAAATCTATTAAAGTGCCGATTAATAGATGTATGATTGGCGGGTCAAGCTTCCCTTTTTATATTGTTAAGCTCAGGAGTTAGTGACGTCATTATACCCTAGGGGGCACGTTTGGGGACAAAATGATTGAGCCCAATGTTTGTTTTATCGCCATTTTTTTCTGCGTTTTTAAATGGGTTTTCCGTACATTGAATAATATTCAGGTGAAAATAATTTACTATAATTACTTGGAGGAAGTTTTCTTTTACAAGCCGGTCACAGCGTAGCTACCACCCGACCCACAGCTGCGGGGGCATTCTCCACTCGTGCTGCGGCATCAGCATTTGCCTGTTGCTGCCACATTCGTCAGTCAGGTCCTGGCTCGGAGATGCGTTGAAGGAGGAGAGAGTTGTCGCCATATCGAGGGAAGCGATTCATTAATGGTCCATCAGTAAGACAGCTGAGGTACTTGTCCGATCGGTTTTTGAATCTCAAGATGTTCGCTGTAGCGGACTATTGTAGCACACGTTCGATTTCACGTATTGCCAGTGGCATTCCATGGAATAGCTGAGGTGTCCGGCATGTGAAACTGTTGAATGCTGCGGTTTGCATCTTTCCACCGCCCGTCCGTTCTGGAACTTTGAAATAGCACATTCTGCCAATCCTTGCATGATTTCTAAATGTCACTTTCATTACAATATTTTCGTTGACATTAACCGTGTAGCTTTCCCAGATTTGCTTTGAATATTAACACCTTATTTAATTTAATAAGAAATTAATTTGAGTTATGCATCAATTGAAGGTAATCTTGTGTATTATGAATAATTCAATATAATATCACTAATATTAGGTTTAATAATTATACATTAGGCTGAGTTGCACATATCAACAAACCTATTTTTGACCAAGTACCAACATGTAGTAAGAGTTTACTACACAAATACAGTCATTCCTTTAATATCACTGCGGCATTGCCAATGGTGAGTACACAAGACTACAAGTGCAAAACATACAAAATTTTAGAACCCTCTAAAATAATACGTCGACTTCAACAACACTGTGAGATTTGATCATGAATACTTGATTGATTGATTAGTCTATATAAACTGTATTCACTTATTCCATCAACATCTAACTAACAACCTCTACCATTCCTCGTTATCTGCCACTGCATCTGCAAATCCGTTTTTATTTTGACCACGCAGTAACTTCTTAATATTGGCCAGCTTCCCAGCATTTTCTGCATCCAACCTGTTACTCAATATTGTTCACACAAGGCAGAAAGCACTCTAATGCGCTCAATGCACTCGCCTCTGTTCCAAAGCACTTCAATGCGCTCAATGCACTCGCCTCTGTTCCAAAGCACTTCAATGCGCTCAATGCACTCGCCTCTGTTCCATAGCACTTCAATGCGCTCAATGCACTCGCCTCTGTTCCAAAGCACTTCAATGCGCTCAATGCACTCGCCTCTGTCCCAAAGCACTTCAATGCGCTCAATGCACCCGCCTCTGTTCCAAAGCACTCCAGTGTGCTCAATGCACTTGCCTCTATTCCAAAGCATTTCAATGCGCACAATGCAATGCGCTCAATGCATTGAAGTTGACTGATGCTGCTATCAAAGCATAAACTCGTGTCATTTTACGAGATCCGGGAGCCGATCGCTGCTTATTTCAAAGGTCAATTGGTTTCTGATGGTGTTGCATGCGATGACGGCTGCAACACCAGCTGGTTGTTGCAGCTGCCACTGATGGTGTTGCATGCGATGACGGCTGCAACACCAGCTGGTTTTCGCAGCCGCCACTGATGGTGTTGCATGCGATGACGGCTGCAACACCAGCTGGTTGTTGCAGCTGCCACTGATGGTGTTGCATGCGATGACGGCTGCAACACCAGCTGGTTTTCGCAGCCGCCACTGATGGTGTTGCATGCGATGACGGCTGCAACACCAGCTGGTTGTTGCAGCTGCCACTGATGGTGTTGCATGCGATGACGGCTGCAACACCAGCTGGTTTTCGCAGCCGCCACTGATGGTGTTGCATGCGATGACGGCTGCAACACCAGCTGGTTGTTGCAGCTGCCACTGATGGTGTTGCATGCGATGACGGCTGCAACACCAGCTGGTTTTCGCAGCCGCCACTGATGGTGTTGCATGCGATGACGGCTGCAACACCAGCTGGTTGTTGCAGCTGCCACTGATGGTTTTGCATGCGATGACGGCTGCAACACCAGCTGGTTGTTGCAGCCGCCACTGATGGTGTTGCATGCGATGACGGCTGCAACACCAGCTGGCTGTTGCAGCTGCCACTGTTGGTGTTGCATGCGATGACGGCTGCAACACCAGCTGGTTGTTGCAGCCGCCACTGATGGTGTTGCATGCGATGACGGCTTCAACACCAGCTGGTTGTTGCAGCCGCCACTGATGGTGTTGCATGCGATGACGGCTGCAACACCAGCTGGTTGTTGCAGCCGTCACTGATGGTGTTGCATGCAATGACGGCTACAACACCAGCTGGTTGACGGCTGCTACGCCAGCTGGTTGTTGCAGCCGCTACTGGTTCACGGGTCACATGGGGTCACGATCCAACCGTAGGGGTGAACACCCTATTTTCCTTTCGGACCCTTCTACTCTTCACTATCTCTCTTTCTCTACCCTTCCCTGGTTATGTTTTTACCTTGTTTACTCCTCTTACCTCGTGTGTTTTTGTTGAAACTCCATTAACTTATCTTTCTTCTTCTCTTGACAACTTTCCCCCAAAGTATTTTTTTAAGCCTCTCTATTGCTTTATATATTTCTTTTATTAATTATTTATAATTACTTTGTTTGTTTTTTGCTTGTTTCTAATTTTTTCCCATGTTTTCATGAATATATACTCACCAACTATCAAGGTGGCTAAAGTAGCAAAGTTGTCGACGGATCACGCTGTAAGTGATATGACTGCATCAGGCCTCTGCGATGTGGTGGACCGGGGGCTGGGAACCCGTTGCTGGGGTAGAGCTGTGGGAAGGTGTTGCTTGACCGTCGGAATGCTGTGTTGCAGGGGAAACGAACCTCACATAGCTCACAAGTGGTGCTCGTTGAAAGAGCCAGAAAACACTTGCTATATGCGCTCCGAGGTGGGCGTGGGCATGTTGAGGGGGCTCCTCGGAACTCTCATGGATTCTTTAATAGAAATTCAGCAAATGTTGACTACCCAGACTTATCCATTGGGCAATTCTTTTGAACAACGGCTATTACATCAACAACAACGGTTATCGCAAGATAATGACGTATCAGCGTCACCATCTGGTGGACGCTCTGCAACCTCGCCATCATCCGGTGGTCGCTTCCAAATAGTGAACTACTCCGACTACGATATTCTTACTGTACTCGCTGATCAGTAAGTCACCAAGATATACAGAGTGAAACGACGGCGGAGCGGAGTAGAGGAGTACACTGGCGTCTACATCCTCACATTCAAGCTCTGTTCTCTGCCTTCTGATGTCCACATTGGCTGGACACAATGCTCGGTTCGGGAATACCTCCCTAATCCCAGACGCTGCTACAACTGCCAAAAGTTTGGTCATGGAAGTGATGCCTGCCGATTGAGGAACATTAAAAGTACATGCTTCCGCTGTGGTAAGAACACACATGGCCACAGTTGTGATCGACCTGCTGATGGCGCAAACTGTTCAGAGGACCATCTTGCATCATCACGTGAATGCTTCTATCACAGACTCGAAAAGGAGATACTCACTGTTCAAGCTAGAGAACGCCTTTCCTACCCCGAAGCCAAGAGACAAGTAACCGCCAAATTTATCCGCCGCTTGCTAGCTTTGCTGCAGTGACAGCGGGAACACCTGTAACAAGGGTTCCTTCTAACCTACAACACGATGCCCTTCATCCTCCTCGAAATCGAGGAAGCCCACGACGACAGTCATTTGCACTGTCCGGAAATTTGGAAATTCCGTTGGAGATACCTTCCCTCACTCCCACCTCGCCCGTCCATCACTTGCTGATCGACGTGCAATGGGAGTCCCAGACCTGAATCTGGACGAAGACCTGTCTTTATTGGAGGCAGCACCACATAAAGACACACTGCCACCTCAACGCGCTCCTCACCAGCCACACAAGACGAAAACCCGGGATCTGTCACCATTGTTTAAACCCGCCTTACTCAAAGCCTAACCAAGATAACCCTTGGTAACCGCGCAAACTAGCCAGATTACTGTTCAACTCAAATGTCATTCTGGTGCCTTTATTAGGGCACCAAATGCCCCTTCGCCGCTGCCTCGCTTAGCCACTCCGGATTATAATCCTAAGGAAAATGCGTCGACGAACGCAGTATTGAGTGATACCCACCCCACCTCATCATCGCCTCGGGTCGGAGAAACTTGCTTGCCACTTACCAGCGCTAAGCGCACTGGCTTTGACCTGGACGATGATGATCCAAACGAAGGTGTTCCTTCGTTGACTCGTAGCCAAAAGAGAAGCTCTAGCGATACCCGTCGAGCGCGGCCGACAGGCCGTGAGTAACTTAGTGTACAAAAGCGATACATAATTAGACCTTATCAACTCAAGCCTAGACCTTGAATTTCTCTGACCTAAACCACAATATCTGATAGCTGGTTGTTGCAGCCGTCACCGCATGACCTCACCAGCTGGTTGTTGCAGCTGTCACCGCATGACCTCACCAGCTGGTTGTTGCAGCCGTCACCGCATGACCTCACCAGCTGTTTGTTACAGCCGTCATTCCATGACCTCACCAGCTGGTTGTTACAGCCGTCATCGCATGACCTCACTAGCTGGTTGTTGCAGCCGTCATCGCATGACCTCACCAGCTGGTTGTTGCAGCCGTCATCGCATGACCTCACCAGCTGGTTGTTGCAGCCGTCACCGCATGACCACACCAGATGTTGGTTGAAGTTGTCACCGCATTAGTCACCAGCTGTTTGTAGTCGCCGTTGACGGCAGCATCCCCGCTGCTGTGTAAAGGGTGTGAGGCGCATGTGCTGCTCACCAGCTGCTGTAGTGGCCGTCGTCGGCAGCAGCCCCGCTGCAGTGTAAGGGGTGTGAGGCGCATGTGCTGCTCACCATCTGTTTGTAGTGGCCGTCGTCGGCAGCAGCCCCGCTGCAGTGCGAGGGATGTGTGGTCCATGTATTTGCATATCAACGAGGTCCTAGGAGAGGGTGTGTGGTCATTTCAGTTCAGGGCGCCCCGCTTTGTTGGGAAACAGTGCAACGCCTGTATGGGTGGGCGTGTTGTGCTGCTGGGGAGGGTTCACGCATGGCTTTTCAGCGGAGAAACGCAATTGTGTTCATCCCTGTGCCATTGGTGTTTATGCGTGTTTTTCCTGACCTCATTGTCGTATAGCGTCCTGGATCAGTTGACGCTGTTATGCTTCGGTGTTACTGTGAAACAGCGTCCTTCGCGTTAATTTCTTGACCTCATTGTCGTATAGCGTCCTGGATCAGTTGACGCTGTTATGCTTCTGTGTTACTGCGATATAGCGTCCTGCGGTAACTTCCTGACCCCATTGCCGTATAGCGTCCTGGATCAGTTGACGCTGTTATGCTTCTGTGTTACTGCGATATAGCGTCCTTCGCGGTAACTTCCTGACCCAATTGCCTTATAGCGTCCTGGATCAGTTGACGCTGTCATGCCTCGGTGTTACTGCGCTATAGCGTCCATCGTGTTAATCAACACAAACTTCTATTTCGTTGTAGAAGCTCTTGCTAAAATCACAAGCACACTACTGGTCAAAACGTTTGCATTTCAGGTAGTATCCTTTGTGAACTCTTTCTGTTCCCATCTAACGACTATTATTCACGTTTCAGTGACTTGCTGATCGTTCTCTACGCCACCCAACATGAAATGATGAAATATACGTTGCATGAGTGTCTCGATCATAAGGCCATGGAAGCTTGGCTGATGGATGCTATCTTCTGCTGCCAACTTTCTGCATGCATATTAGAGTAAAATTTACGAAAAGAAGAAGCAGTTTTACCGAAGAAACGCCTCGGAAACCGTCGAACGAGTTTTCTACTCGGCTCATTATTTAGATCATCTTTGCTGCCAACTATAAAGACTTCCTTTCACCTTGTATCGACGTCCTTTCTCGTGTATTGACGTCCTTTTCCCGTGTATCGACGTCCTTTTCCCCGTGTATCAACGTCCTTTCCTCGTGTATCGACGTCCTTTTTCCGTGTAGCGACGTCTTTTACTCGTGTATCGACATCCTTTCTCCGTGTATCGACGTCCTTTCTCCGTGTATCGACGTCCTTTACCCGTGTATCGACGTCATTTCTGCATGTATTGAATATTCTTCTTCAACATCTCAGGACAGCCTGAAAGTGTGCCAACGACATGTCTGTTTCGGTAGGAATACCATTGCAAGGCCGCCGGGGGCAAGACACTTGTACAGCCTGAAAGTGTGTTAACGACATGTCTGTTTCGGTAGGAATACCATTGCAAGGCCACCGTGATCAAGACGCTTGTTACAGCCTGAAAGTGTGTTAACGACATGCCTGTTTCAGTAGAAATATCATTGCAAGGCCGCCGTGGTAAAGATTCCTGTAGAACCTGGAAATGTGTTAACGACATGCCTGTTTCGGTAGGAACACTATTGTAAGGCCGTCATGGCCAAGACACTAGTAGGCAGAGATTTCGTCGAAAAGCGGCCTACAAAAGCTGACGGGATGATTTGTTCTCACGCTGACGGCATTATCATCCCGGTACTCGTTATTACCCCGGTACCCGTTATTATCCCGGTACCCGTTATTATCCCGGTACCCGTTATTATCCCGGTACCCCCTATCATCCCGGTACCCCCTATCATCCCGGTACCCCCTATCATCCCGGTACCCCCATCATCCTGATACCCCCTATCATCCCGGTACCCCTTATCATCCCCCCCTATCATCCCGGTACCCCTTATCATCCCGGTACCCCTTATCATCCCGGTACCTGTTTTAAAAGCAAGTAACTATCGCTGTGGAAGGTCACCTTTCCGTCTTTCCTCCTCCTCCTTCCTCCTCCCCCGTTCATCCACCTTCTATTCCGTCTACCATGGCCGCTAGTCAGTTTCTCAACCCTCTATTCCGTCCACTATGGCCGCTAGTCCGTTCCTCCACCTTCGATTCCGTCCACCATGGTCGCTAGTCCGTTCCTCCACACTATTCCGTCCATCATGGCCGCTAGTCCGTTCCTCCACCTTCTAATCCGCCCACCATGGCCGCTAGTCCGTTCCTCCACCTTCTATTCCGTCCATCATGGCCGTAGTTCGTTCCTCCGCCTTCTATTCCGTCCACCATGACTGCTAGTCCGTTCCGCCACCTTCTATTCCGTCCATCATGGCTGTAGTCCGTTCCTCCGCCTTCTATTCTGTCCACCATGGCCGCTAGTCCGTTCCTCCGCCTTCTATTCCGTTCATCATGGCCGTAATCCGTTCCTCCACCTTCTATTCCGTCCACCATGGCCGCTAGTCCGTTTCTCCGACTTCTATTCCGTCCATCATTTCCGTAGTCCGTTCCTCTGCCTTCTATTCCGTCCACCATGGCCGCTAGTCCGTTCCTCCACCTTCTATTCCGTCCATCATGGCCGTAGTCCGTTCCTCCGCCTTCTATTCCGTCCACCATGGCCGTAGTCCGTTCCTCCACCTTCTATTCCGTCCACCATGGCCGTAGTCCGTTCCTCCTCCTTCTATTTCGTCCAGCATGGCCGTAATCCGTTCCTCCGCCTTCTATTCTGTCCACCATGGCCGTAGTCCGTTCCTCTGCCTTCTATTCCGTCCACCATGGCCGTAGTCCGTTCCTCCGCCTTCTATTCCGTCCACCATTGCTGCTATTCCGTTCCTATGCCTTCCATTCCGTCCACCATGGCCGAAGTCCGTTCCTCCGCCTTCTATTCCGTCCACCATAACCGAAGTCCGTTCCTCCGCATTCTATTCCGTCCACCATGGCCGCTAGTCCAATGGCCCAAAGGACCGCTCCAAACTTTAGCTCGTATAATTTGACGCTTTAGTAGCATCGCGACATTTTAGTACTCATGAGCGGTCCTGGCCCTACTCAGTCCTATGGACGGACGCCTGAACTCGGATCACGGCATGGTTTCCTGACCCTTGCGGTCGCCCGTGTCGTGTGTGTTGAAGGGGTATGTAATGCAGACAGAGGCAGTGTCTGTTGCAGGGCTGGGTGTGTTGCAAGGGCGCGCATAACACGCAGATTCTGCAACACGGGCTGTGTGCTGCAAGGCCCACTTTTGATGCTGGTGCCAGGTGTATTGCAGGGGCAGCGTGTGTTGCAAGTTTTCTTGTTTGTTGCAGGAGTCGGTTGTGTTGCAGAGGCCTTGTTTTAAAGGAGCCGGCTCTGCTGATGGGCTGCATTGCTGTTGGGACCGTGATTGTTGCAGGGGCCGCGTGTTTTTTGCAGAGGCCGTGTATGTTGCAGGGACCGCATTTGTTGCAGAAACTGCGTGTTATTCAGAAGATGCGTGTAGTAGTAGTAGGCCTGGTACGGGTTGAAGTCTATTCTAGCTGTATTCCAAAATTGAATTTGCAGTACAACTAGCCCATCTTAGATGAGATGCCCATCGTTCATGGGCTGCCGGGTGTTGGAGGCTCCAACGAAAGTGGTTGCCACCTTGGGGGCAATAGTTCAAACGTCACTTATTATTAATTAGTAAGAGGGTGGATTAGTCCTCCCAGTGTTTTTGAAGGCAGTTCTTTTTAGAGGTGTTCCCGTTATTACTAATAACCACATCATGTGGTAAACGGTTCCAAATTGTTTGTATCCTGATGTTTTGCAGAAGCTGTAGCTGTTGCGGGAACCGCGTGTGTTGCAGGGGTGTTGGCGGTGCACTAGCATGGCTGAGGGTGCAGCACCTCCACGACCGCGTGTACAGGGGCCGCCTTCGTGGCTGGGGCCGCTTTTGTTGTAGGAGCCGTCTTTGTTGTAGGAGCCGCCTTTGTTGTAGGAGCCGCCTTTGTTGTAGGAGCCGCCTTTGTTGTAGGAGCCGCCTTTGTTGTAGGAGCCGCCTTTGTTGTAGGAGCCGCCTCTGTTGTAGGAGCCGCCTTTGTTGTAGGAGCCGCCTTTGTTGTAGGAGCCATCTTTATTGTAGGAGCTGCCTTTGTTGTAGGAGCCGCCTTCTTTACAGGGGCCGCCTTTGTTACCAAGGCCGCCTATATGGCAAGGCCGGTACATCATACCACATGTCTATGATGTACCGGTACATCATACCACGTGGCTATGGGTACTGCAATCATGCCTACGACAAACATAAAATAGAGTGGACAGAATCATTTCTACGGTAATGCCATACTTGGGTAGATGAAATAGTCACAGTAACTATTAAATGGTCCTGGCGCTATCATCAGTTTGTGTGTGCAGCTTGGACCATACATAAATTAGAGCTGCCCGGGTCGGTGGCCGAGTGGGTAGCGTGTCGCCTCTCCTCACAATAGACTTCATTTGGTAGCTGAAGTGAGAGTATTCGAGGTTTCCTGAGTCCGAGTGAGACATTCTGACCGGCCTCGTGAATGGCCAACAAACAGGACACCAGCGCCAGCTGGAGAGGGAGTCAAAATTGACTGTGTGACACGAGAAAGTGCTACTACGCACATCTTGACTCTGTCTTGCCTATACTCTGCTTTACAACACAACGATTATATTTCCAGGGGTATGGACGGATACGGACAGCTCACACTGTGAGCTGTACGTAATCCTATCGTGCAGCTCACACTGTGAGCTGTGCGTACTGTACCACACTTGTCACCACGCGGTGGTTAATGACGCTGCTCATACATTGTTAGCTGTACGTGTGTAAGCATAGTCATTGGTCACGTGGTGGCAAGTGGTGACGAGTGTGATTAAATGTCTAAATATGTATAGTTAACAATTGTTTGTTTACTGAAGAACATGTGTTTGTTATGTCGTAGGTTTGCATTGTTAAGTTATCGTATAGGCTTGGGTGTGCACTGCCGTATGGACCAGGCAAGCCCCATACGGCGTTATTATACTCGGATGGTTGCACTCCTCATATTGACTACCGGCAATGCCACATCATTGCGATATCGGTCATTAAATGGTGGTTACCCTAACTGTATTATATTTTAATGGCGCTGTAGAAACATATAAATAGTTACGAGGTCGTTGGCACTTGGCACTAAGCGAGCACTAGGACAGCTCACTGGCAACTCAAAAATTTGAAGGCCGTTGTTGTCATGATAGTCACTGCTGTGAGAAAGGGTCATTGTTGCGACTGCGTTAAGGTAGACGCTGTGACTGTTAGTCTGCGTTAAGGCAGACGCTGTGACCGTAGGTCTGCGTTAAGGCAGATGCTGTGACCGTTAGTCTGCGTTAAGGTAGATGCTGTGACCATTAGTCTGCGTTAAGGCAGACGCTATGACCATTAGTCTGCGTTAAGGCAGACGCTATGACCGTTAGTCTGCGTTAAGGCAGACGCTATGACCGTTAGCCTGCGTTAAGGCAGACGCTATGACCGTTAGTCTGCGTTAAGGCAAACGCTGTGACCGTTAGTCTGCGTTAAGGCAAACGCTGTGACCGTTAGTCTGCGTTAAGGCAGACGCTGTGACCGTTAGTCTGCGTTAAGGCAGACGCTATGACCGTTAGTCTGCGTTAAGGCAGACGCTATGACCGTTAGTCTGCGTTAAGGCAGACGCTATGACCGTTAGTCTGCTTTAAGGCAGACGCTATGACCGTTAGTCTGCGTCAAGGCAGACGCTATGACCGTTAGTCTGCGTTAAGACAAACGCTTTGACCGTTAGTCTGCGTTAAGGCAGACGCTATGATCGTTAGTCTGCGTTAAGGCAGACGCTATGACCGTTAGTCTGCGTTAAGGTAGACGCTATGACCGTTAGTCTGCGTTAAGGCAGACGCTATGACCGTTAGTCTGCGTTAAGGTAAACGCTATGACCGTTAGTCTGCGGTAAGGCAGACGCTATGACCGTTAGTCTGCGTTAAGGCAGACGCTATGACCGTTAGTCTGCGTTAAGGTGAACGCTATGACCGTTAGTCTGCGTTAAGGTAGACGCTTTGACCGTTAGTTATCGCAGTAACGATGAACACGAGCATCGTGCACATCATCACGTTCATTGACAGCCGTCACACGACACGGCATGGCTCTGATTATGGAAGCTATTTCTTGCCTCTCTTTCTTCACTGGCTTTTGCCTCTTATTTAAAGCGTAATTCAAATGGTTTTAGGATTTGTATATTTAACTGATACACGTTTTGTACTGAACTAACCTTCTTTTCCTTTTATTTACAGGTGAGTGTTTGAAGTGCGCCAGCTACCCATAGCTGTTGTCACTGACCTGCTAGGAGTGAGTACCGTTAGCTGTTGTTACTGGCCTGCTAGGAGTGAGTACCGTTAGCTGTTGTTACTGACCTGCTAGGAGTGAGTACCGTTAGCTGTTGTTACTGACCTGCTAGGAGTGAGTACCGTTAGCTGTTGTTACTGACCTGCTAGGAGTGAGTACCGTTAGCTGTTGTTACTGACCTGCTAGGAGTGAGTACCGTTAGCTGTTGTTACTGACCTGCTAGGAGTGAGTACCGTTAGCTGTTGTTACTGACCTGCTAAGAGCGAATACCGTATCATGCGTATCTTGCACCCGCGCAAACAGAGTATTGATCTACATGGCAATCATCTCTACCATGGTTGTCTTGTTTGGTTGTCATTCGTGATAGCATTTCTCTGACATAAGGATATGGGTTCCTTAAGTTATATATATGGGTAATTAGCAAAGACGTTGTTGATAACTTGGTAAATTAGTTGAATATTTTCATCTGTGCTGTAACGAGTTTTTCTTTACTACTATAGTAGTACCGATGGGTGAAGATTGATAGTACTTATTATAAATGAAGTCCGTTGTTGGTTTGCGTTACCGACATTAATGAAACCCACAAACCTTTGTGTTATCTGTGGGTAGCTGTTTCCAATTACTCTCTGTTCGTTTCATTGCAGCGAAATATGCTCTTCTGGAATGCAGGACTAAACATCAAACAAAGCCAATACCGTTCGCTTCCGGCTCTGATTTATGGAGGTCAATTCACTCGTCCAGTCTACGGCGTTTGGTCTCCACAGTTCACTATCTCGAACAACAGACAATAGGGAACTCATCCCTCAAGTGATTGCGCAACAATTGCTGCCATCAATCGAATGAGAATTGTTGCAGTTGCGGAATAACCCTGAAGCTTGTCGCAGGCAGATCTTTTTTTCTGGCCTGTGCATATGTTGGAATGACCCAGCTGAGCCCCAGCCTCCACTCGTGTGCATCATCTATGCCTCCAGTTCCCAATGGTGGCATTGAATTACCGGGACTGCGGTCATTCTGAGTCATTTGACACGTGCGGTCCCTTGAAATGACATATATGTAAAAATATTTCACTCTGCGTGCGAATAAAGTGTTATGGGAAATGTAGCTTGCTAATATTACACAACAAGTAATATAGTTGTTTAAATGTGATTTGTTTGGACGGCCCTGCCAGGGTTTGGTCCTGCCAGGGTTTGGTCCTGCCAGGGTTTGGTCCTGCCAGGGTTTGGTCCTGCCAGGGTTTGCCAGTTGAGCATGGTTGAGGGCTGGACCGGGCTCTGTCGCAACCTCCTCTCTTTCGTGACCCGTTTGGCTCCGCCCTCTTTTTTTGGATACTTAGTTCTTTTACTGTTACAGCTGGTTACAGCATAGCTGCCACCCTACCCACTGCTGTGAGGACACTCTCTACTCGTGATGTGGCAGCAGCATCTGCACGTTGCTGCCACATTCGCCAGTCTGATCCCGGCTCGGTTTCGCGGTTGAGTAGGGAGGTTGTATCTACATTGATAACGTGGTACAACTTATCCATTTTGATGTAACATCGTGTTCAACTATCTTCGAAGGTGAAATCAATCGTTGATAAAGAGAGATAGCGTTGGATGAATGCCCTGCGTCATTCTGTCGTAAGGTTCTCATTTATCGAGTCGGTGAGGTCATTTGTGAACCAGTTGTTTTGTTATTGATAGAAACTAGGATTAGCATTGCCTCCACCTGGAGCTCTGAATGCCTGATGTAAGCGGTTGCTTGTAGTGGCGAGGCGAGTGGCGGTGTAGGGCGTGCTAGCAAGATTGACAGGCTTTAGGCATGCCAGGGGATGCCTGTTCTACAGAAATTCTTGTATGCGGCACCGTACAATTGTCTACTTTCATTTTGGTAATTAGTTCACTAATTGGTCAAATTGTTAGAGACTAACCTCTTCGTTTGGGTTGGAAGACGAAGTCAGTCTTCAAAATCACTAAGTGACAAAGGAAGCTAAACGCGGATTAAGAGTTTATTCGACCCTCGCACGAAGAAGTGAGTCCCCATACCCCAGTTTGCCTAAAGCAGTTTGGTTGTTGTGAAAGAGTTTCTCAACTGGAAAAGTAAGGCTGTAACCGCGTATATAGATGAGGTAGAATATTCTCTCTACCAGTCGAGAGAATTGTCCTCATTTGTGATGGTTATTTGCATTGAAGCATGTGTATCATTTTCGCGTCTAAAATACGTCTACTAATTATAAGACATTGATATTAACATTTTATGTATCTCGAGAAATTCGTCCCCCAGTCTGTGGGCAAAACATGGCACTGCACTCGTCTCTACTTTCACTGAACTTTATTGTGTCGTGTGCTTTTAACGGGCAGGAAGTGCTCATCATTTTCACAGCAAAGCGTGCCTTTTCGCCCTTGCGGAAAGGCAGTATCTTCAAGAGTGGAGGCTCTTCTCAAACCGAGACGATTCTTCTCGGCAGGCTGCCACTCCATTGGACGAACGCTCGCTAAAAATGCCGACCATTTTGCTGATGCCAGAGCTATTTCGTGCGAGCCAAAAAATGTCGGTTTGTTGCAACGGATCTTCGGCACGGAGACGCTCCGAAAAAGGGGCAGAATGCTGACAATTGTCTTCCTGTACCTGCTATTTTTTTTATTTCCCGACCCACTTTAGTGTCGTATCATCCCTGAGGGTGCTCCTGGGGTGTCATGAGTGATGTTGCTAGGAACACTAATTCCCGAGGGTGCCGCTGGGGTGTCGTGAGCGATGTTGCTAGGAACAATAATCCCTGAGGGTGCCGCTGGGGTGCCGTGAGCGATGTTGCTAGGAACAATAATCCCTGAGGGTGCCGCTGGGGTGTCGTGAGCGATGTTGCTAGGAACATTAATCCATGAGGGTGCCGCTGGGGTGTCGTGAGTGATGTTCCTAGGAACAATAATCCCTCAGGGTGCCGCTGGGGTGTCGTGAGTGATGTTGCTAGGAACACTAATCCCTGAAGGTGCCGCTGGGGTGTCGTGAGTGATGTTGCTAGGAACATCAATCCCTGAGGGTGCCGCTGGGGTGTCGGGAGTTACGTTGCTAAGAACGCTATTGTTCACATAATCTCTAATATGTGCTGTCGGTCGTAGCCATGATCAGTATACGGTTAAATGTAGCATGCCCGATGAAAGTTTGGTGACTCGTACTTTCGTTTCGTTCCATCGTACAATAGTTTGATTATTTAGTTCCAGCATCGTTGCCGTCATGTCATCGAGTCGTTATTATGAGTGTCAAAGGTTTGTCGAGCCCTGCTATCTACCAAATAAGATTTATTTTAATTGAAACTGCCTCCTTAGCTGCTCACTTTTTTAATCGGATCGCATTAGACAGGTATTATGATAAAGACCAGAAAAATTAAGTATATTTCTTTGTTGCACCTTCTCTTAAGGTGGTTCTATCTTATGATGTGACCTTTGGCTTGAAGGCTGTCAAGACGAGGTGGCTTTAAGGTTGCCAAGACAACGAACATGCTTCGTCGTCTAGTACATGTTCCTCTATTCAACGTTCTCTGAATGCTTGAATCAAACGTCAGGTAATATTTAATGATCACCCAAAGACATAAATTAAATTGTAAAAGGGACTTGAAAATAATTGATGGATGACCATTCTGCTAAAAGCAGGATATGTTGTTTACAGCTGCCGTTGTTTTTTCAGCAGTACGTCTCGTGTATCATTCGGAAGGGTTTTGGTCCCTGATTCCGTACATTATATTTCCGTCCGTAAGGTATTATAGAGACTTGAAAAAAAAAGAATTCTTGAACTATAAATTTATTAAAGCACCCCTCCTTTTATAGTTTTAAAGCTATCATGTCAAGCAATGCTTCATTGGAAGGGTATCGTGGAGTACTACAATTAATTGGACTTGACGGTGATTTTTTTAAATTCAAATATAAGGTTTATTCGCACATGAATAAAATCAGTAGAGAGTAAATAATTTCATGACATTAGTCATCGCAAAATTTAAAAACGGTAATATATATGCGACACCCTCGTTCAGTTCAAAGTTAATCGGGCAAACACTGGATCAGAGTTGATTAAAAGTAAGAAAATCGTCGTCTTCGGTAAGAAAGTAGAATAAAGTCAGAGCGACAGAAACGACACTCATATCCTTATTAGATTAAAAATTGTATGTATGTACATACATACAGCCGTTTTCTCCTAGTTAGGAGTGTGGCTAAGATAGGTTGACACAGAGGGTATGTTGTCTTAATGCGATTTTACCCATTTTGTTCACCTGTCCCCTCAGTGCCCGGAAACTGCAGCCTGCCGTCCGCCCTCAGATCAATCCATTAGAACATCGGGAGTGTGCCTCCGCAGGCAAGGCGGCGTGGGCACGGCTACTGCTTTGGCTGCTGCAATTACTGAGCATGAAGACGTACCGTATCGACTTGCTGCATTAAAAATTGATGCGAACGTCTTGTTGCCATTTCATGCTATACACCATTTGTTGCTAAGGCTGGCCAAGGTTAAGTTGTTGCGGCAAATGCTGCCGCAACGGTAAAGCTATGGAGTTGGATTGACTGACCGTGCCTATCAGAAATGCATTCTGATGCAATGCAATTAGAATATAGACGATGAACTGACTTTGTTTTTTCATACTTACGCATGCACATTTAATCGAAATGCACTAAACTGCATTGAAGTCGTCGCTTTTTATCCCTCCATAGGAGGATAAACCGTTCTCTCTGTGATAGGCCCTTGATTAATTTTTCCTTTTGACCTCGACGACATTTATATTTACACACTATCTGCTCGTCGGCGCTCATCAATGACCCTGTCGCTAGTATTTCACCCAACATGTCATTGCCGCCTAACGGTCGTCGCTGCTGGCTCGGTAGTCTCCATCGACCTTGCTTGGCTTGAGTCCCTCCCTCCTTCGCCATGCAGTGTTCTCGAGACGATCCTCACCCTTGCTTGGCTTGAGTCCCTCCCTCCTTCGCCATCCAGTGCCCTCGAGACGATCCTCACCCGTGCTTGGCTTGAGTCCCTCTACTGAAACTCTCCCCTCCTTCGTCATCCAGTGCCTCACCCTGATGAAAATGATGGTTTTAATACTAACGGCCGACCTCCTCTCGAGTGATGGCCAACATAAACCCGCCCCTACCTCGCGGCTGGGTTTCGGAGTCCGTCCTGTATCACACCGTCTACTATAGATGGTATCACCGGTGACCCTCTCTGGCTGTCGTATCGTCCTCTGCTGGGCACATCCATGCCAAGGTCTGCTGTCCCTTCTTATCGACGACCTACTTGTTTTTTTGCCCCCGCCTGATGTCCTTGAAGTAGACCCACGCAAACACTTTAGTTTTTAGAGTCAATTTTCACCGATGTTACGTGTTTTTTAGAAGTTGTTTTAAACCCGTACGAATAGTAGGAGGCGTGTCGTTTATTGCACACTTGGTATCCATCGACCGGTGTATTTTTTGCTAATGAACAATTAATGGTAGACGCGTTAGGCTTCAGTGAATAATGAGCTTTGCGCTTCCTGTCTGTAAATTGGATCAACCAAGAGATTCAAATCACTATTGTTAATCACGGCAGACAGACATATACTTCACCATTCTTTCCCTTAGCATTTAACACGATGTTGACATTTGTGCAGTATACTGAAACACACCATAATGCGTTGAACACATCAGATACATATTTAGAACTCACATTTAATACCACTACAATATGAACTTCTATCATGGCGTCTCGTCGTGTATCGTTAAGATGGCGGTTCTCTGTTAGATCTTTGATACGCTGTTAATACAGTCACCAATGTAACTACGATGATGCTAATATCTACACTACAGCTATGCAATCTACCTAGCTGATATTAGTACTATCTAAACACTAGAGTAGCTTATTTTATAGTATTAGTCATGATGGTGTTTTAAGAGATGAGGTCTCCATTTTCTTCGATTTATCACATCCTGTGGCATCGTAACTACGCGGCCACACCCTAACACTGTATGGTGCACACTGACTGACCTCGAGGCTGGTACCCGAGCGGTGGATTCCTTCCTACCTTGCAGGCCTAGCGTCAACAATTCGTACTTCTACCCCAGGAATTTCCACTGAGAAAACGGCTAGCTCCAACAAAATAAACTACCAACGTATACTTCACCATATTGAAACATTTTACCTTAAAAACCATAAAACGATTTAACTCCTTTGGTAATTTTGAAACGATGTACTTCAAAGATAGGAGGAAATGCCTTTGTTTATATGCTCTATAACGACAAGGGGAACCTGCTTGTGACAGCAGGAGTGGAAAGTTTCCATTGAGGGTTGGAAAAGGGGAGGGGAGAGGGGATATATACCGTTCTCTCGTCCACATCTCAAACTCCAGGCGCTCTCGCGCACATGCTGCACCAGATGATTCACGGAATATATACACTAAACTTCCTCCTGGCGAGGCATGTGGGGTCTATTCCCTACAACACTAAAGGCTATTATGTTGTTGCTGTTCGCTTAGTGATGTCTGCATTCAGTTGCTGTTGAGGGTTTGCACCTGTCAATATCACCTTAAGTGGGAAGTTTGCTGCGCGCTGCCCATCAAAGCGCTTACAGGATCCCCTGGTGGGGTTTACAATTGTCCGTGGAGTTACCATCTCCTGGATCCATCTCTACTGGACGGGCAGTTGAACACATGTTCTGCCGTTGAACCACGCGTTTGGTGGCTTCTTAAACCTTTCCACTTGTAAGAGTCGATCCAAGAATAAATGCCCACATCGATAAGGTGATGTTACTTTTGTCTTGCCTTCCCATCACTGCTCTCTATGTGACGTCATCGTATGTCTCGCCCCCACATCACTGTTCTCTATGTGACGTCATCGTATGTCTCGCCTCCCCATCACTGCTCTATGTGACGTCATCGTGTGTCTCGCATCCCCATCCCTGCTCTCTATGTGACGGCATCGTTTGTCTCGCCTCCCCATCACTGCTCTCTATGTGACGTCATCGTATGTCTCTACTCCCCATCACTACTCTCTATGTGACGTCATCGTATGTCTCGCCCCCACATCACTGTTCTCTATGTGACGTTATCGTATGTCTCGCCTCCCCATCACTGCTCTTTATGTGACGTCATCGTATGTCTCGCCTCCCCATCACTACTCTCTATGGGACGTCATCTTATGTCTCGCCTCCCCATCACTGCTCTGTATGTGACGTCATCGTATGTCTCGCCTCCCCATCACTACTCTCTATGTGACTTCATCTTATGTCTCGCCTCCCCATCACTACTCTCTATGTGACGTCATCTTATGTCTCGCTTCCCCATCACCGCTCTCTATGTGACGTCATCGTATATCTCGGCTCCCCATCACTGCTCTCTATGTGACCTCATCGTATGTCTCGGCTCATCACTGCTCTGTATGTGACGTCATCGTATGCCTCGCCTCCCCATCACTACTCTCTATGTGACGTCATCGTATGTCTCGCCTCCCCATCACTGCTCTATGTGACGTCATCGTATGTCTCGCCTCCCCATCACTGCTCTCTGTGACGTCATCGTATGTCCATCGAGATTGTTTGCCAGCGGCCTCAGTCCATCATTGGGGGCGACAGCTCCATCCGGCCACCAACCTCTGGTGTTTGCTGAGCCGTCTTCCGTTACGATCCTATACGCGCGGTTTGCTCAGCCACCTCCTCTGCCAACTGCCTCTGATAGGCCAGCTCTTCATCTGCCATCTGCCTCTGACGAGCCAGCTGCTCCCATTCCGGCTCTATCGTCGATAGCTGTCTATATGTGCTTTGTATAGCGAATGGAAAGTATTCGCTGTACTATACAAACCAGAAAATTGGGGCATATAACAGAACAAACTACACAAAGACGATTTGGAAGGATTTTTATTTCCAAGCTTCATTTTTTCCGAATGTCGCAGCGAAGAAAAAACATTCCAATCCAATGTCCTGTCTGTTTCATACAAATTCTTCCTTCCTGTCTGTTTAATCCCAATTCTACCGTCCTGTCTGTTTCATTCCAATTCTACCGTCCTGTCTGTTTAATCCCAATTCTACCGTCCTGTCTGTTTAATCCCAATTCTACCGTCCTGTCTGTTTCATACAAAATTCTTCCGTCCTGTCTGTTTCATACAAATTCTTCCTTCATGTCTGTTTCATACAAATTCTTCCTTCATGTCTGTTTCATACAAATTCTTCCTTCCTGTCTGTTTCATTCCAATTCTACCGTCCTGTCTGTTTCATTCCAATTCTACCGTCCTGTCTGTTTCATTCCAATTCTACCGTCCTGTCTGTTTCGTTCCAATTCTACAGTTCTGTGTTTCATTCCAATTCTGCCGTCCTGTCTTTTTTCATTCCCATTTCACCGTCCTGTCTGTTTCATTTTCATTCTACCGTCCCGTCCCGTCTGTTTCATTCCAATTCTACCGTCCTGTCCCGTCTGTTTCATTCCAATTCTACTGTCCTGTCTGTTACATTCCAATTGTACCGTCCTGTCAGCTACCTTCATATTTAACCAGCACCCGTCGCCCCACCATTCCTCAATGCTAATCATTTTTATCATTTCCATGCCGGCTTTCTATTGCTGTCTTGTTATTGCGTCACCACTAACAGCAGTGTGATGAATGGGTCGTCACTCCGCGGCTGGTCGTTCATCAACAGCGGCTTGCGGCGCCATCGGGTCGCAATTTGTTGCCCGCTGTCCGGACCCGTGCTGCTGCCTTGGTGGGCTGGAGTTGTGGCGTGGCAACGCAAGCACTGCTGCGGCATTGGTGAGCTGAAGCTGTGGCGTGGCAACGCAAGCACTGCTGTGGCATTGGTGAGCTGGAGCTGTAGCGTGGCAACGCAAGCACTGCTGCGGCACTGGTGAGCTGGAGCTGTGGCGTGACAACGCAAGCACGGTTGCGGCACTGGTGAGCTGGAGCTGTGGCGTGACTACAGAAGCGGTGGTACGGCCTTGGTAGGCTAGAGCTGTGGCGTGGCTACAGGAGCGGTGCTACGGCCTAGATAGGCTAGAACTGTGACGTGGCTACAGAAGCGGTGATACGGCATTAGTGAGCTGGAGCTATGGTGTGGCTGCAGAAGCGTTGATATAGCCTTGGTAGGCTAGAGCTGTGGCGTGGCTACAGAAGCGGTGTTGCGGCCTTGGTAGGCTTGAGCTGTAGCGTGGCTACAGAAGCGGTGGTGCGGCTTGTGGGCTAAAACTATGGCGTGGCTACAGAAGCGGTAGTGCGGCCTTGGCAGGCGAGAACTGTGGCGTGGCTACAAAAGCGGTGTTGTGGCCTTGGTTGATTGGAGATGTGACGTGGCTACTGGAGCGGCAGATGGTGTGCTTGGCGGGCTGGAGCTGTAGTATGGCTACATGCAGCACCGACGGATGATACTTCTTTGGTGGGCTCCAGATGCACCTTGCCTATATGAATTTACATAAAGAGCGATGTGCCGATGAATATTTTTGTGTTTCATTACAATTCAATAACAATTTCTTTGCGGTGTGTAATTTGCTCAAGATCGGTGAAAGTAGCCAATACGGTCAAAATCGAAGAACTTTTCCCCGATTATTTATGAATTTGGGTATTATTTCCTCCTGAGGGTTATAGCGACCGTTGTTGACGGTGGTAAGCTCATGGGCGTTATACAGAACGTGTGTACACCGACATAGCGCTGCTCTGCATGGATGCTCCCGTCACATGCCACAACAGGGTCATGATGATGACAGTACAGTTGTCATGAGCTATACCCACTCGTGGCCGATAGTATTCCCGCTCAGTGCAGTTGTCCTCTCCCGGAAACCCTTTGATTGGCCCGTGTCGTGTTGGAGCCCTTTGTGTCCTTGTTGGAGCCCTTTGTGTCCTTGTTGGAGTCCTTTGTGTCCTTGTTGGAGCCTTTGTTTTCTTGCTGGAGTGTTGCGTCCTTGCCGGGGCTCCATGTTAGCCCTTTGTGTCCGCACTAGGGCCACTTCTTGCACCAATACCATTAATTCCTAAAAATATTTTTCACGACCGAAACAACATAATCGTGCAATTTCGCGTTGACTTGATAAAAAGTGTTTGTCCGGTTGTTTGTGTTCGTGGTGGAGCCCTTTTGTGTCATTTCTGGCGCTCTTTTTGTCTTTGTTGGGGACCTTCTGTCATTGCTGGGGACCTTTTGTCTCTGCTGGGGCCCTTTTGTATCCTTGCTGTGGCCCTTTTGTATCCTTTGCTGGGGCCCTTTTGTATCCTTGCTGGGGCCCCTTTGGTATCCTTGCTAAGGCCCTTTGGTATCCTTGCTGGGGCCCTTTTGTATCCTTGCTGGGGCCCTTTTGTAACCTTGCTGGGGCCCTTTTTATCCTTGCTGGGGCCCTTTTTATCCTTGTTGGGGCCTTTTTTTATCTTTGCTGGGGCCCTTTTGTATCCTTGCTGGGGCCCTTTTGTATCCTTGCTGGGGCTCTTTGTGTCCATGCTGGGGCTCTTTTTATCCTTGCTGGGGCCTTTTTTATTCTTGCTGGCGCCTTTTTTATTCTTGCTGGGCCCTTTTGTATCCTTGCTGGGGCCCTTTTGTATCCTTGCTGGGGCCTTTATGTATCCTTGCTGGGGCTCTTTTGTGTCCTTGCTGGAGCCCTTTTGTGTCCTTGCTGGAGCCCTTTTGTGTCCTTGCTGGGGCCCTTTTGTGTCCTTGCTGGGGCCCTTTTGTGTCCTTGCTGGGGTCCTTTGTGTCCTTGCTGGGGCCGTTTTCTGACCTTGTCCCTGGCCATTCGTTTTACTGACGCTATGTTGTCCTTGCTGGTGCCTAGCGTGTCCCTGCTGGGGCCCTTTGTATCAGAGGACTAAAGCTGTCCATCCCGCCACCGGCGGTGAGGCCCATGTGCGACGGCCTCGTTCAGCGCGCCCCTGCTGTTGCTGACATGCGCCTAATGTGACTACAGTGAAACAATGTCATGTTACAGAAGTAAAAATGTGTCCACTTAATTTTTGGGGGGGAAGAAAATTGCTTGATTGGAAACGGAAGGGTATTCTCTCCTAGGAGCGAGCGTTCTCTTCGTCGAAATGTCGTTCTACTTGAAAACACTGATTGTACCTGGCAAAGGCTATGATGATTTTTTTTCACGTTATATTGCAATTTTCTGCGAATGCCTCGTTTGTATCGCTCGGTTGATGTTTGTCCTGAATTCGTTCACGTTGGTGTCGAGCTTCTTGGACCAATATCTACCGAGCAACTTTATCACGGTCGAAGCGACATTTTGATCGTGCAATAACCCTAATTGTTCCTAGCATATATATTTTTTCGCGTTAACTTGCTAACAAGTGTTTGTCCATCCGTCAAACTTTTGGTGTTTAAAGCGAGGGTAAATTTTTTCAGCATTGTGCTCGGTAATGATTATTAAAGTTGGCAGCATTGTGCTCGGTAATGATTATTAAAGTTGGCAGCATTGTGCCTGGTAATGATTATTAATGTTGGCAGCATTGTGCTTGGGAATGATTACTAATGTTGGCAGCATTGGGCTTGGAATGATTATTAAAGTTGGCAGCATTGTGCTCGCTAATGATTATTAATGTTGGCAGCATTGTGCTTGGTAATGATTACTAATGTTGGCAGCATTGGGCTTGGAATGATTATTAAAGTTGGCAGCATTGTGCTCGCTAATGATTATTAATGTTGGCAGCATTGTACTCGCTAATGATTATTAATGTTGGCCGCATTGTGCTCGCTAATGATTATTAATGTTGGCAGCATTGGGCTTGGCATGATTATTAAAGTTGGCAGCATTATGCTTGGTAATGATTATTAATGTTGGCAGCATTGTGCTTGGAAATGATTATTAATGTTGACAGCATTGTGTTTGGAAATGATTATTAATGTTGACAACATTGTGTTTGGTAATGATTATCAATGTTGGCAGCATTGTGCTCAGCAATGGTTATTAATGTTGGCAGCATTGTATTTGCTGATCGTTATTAATGTTGGCAGCATTGTGCGCAGTAATGGTTATTAATGTTGGCAACATTGTGCTCGGTAACGGTTATTAATGTTGGCAGCATTGTGCTTGGTAATGGTTATTAATGTTGGCAGCATTGTGATTGGAAATGGTTATTAATGTTGGCAGCATTGTGCTTGGTAATGGTTATTAATGTTGGCAGCAGTGTGCTCAGCAAGGGTTATTAATGTTGGCAGCAGTGTGCTCAGCAATGGTTATTAATGTTGGCAGCAGTGTGCTCAGCAAAGGTTATTAATGTTGGCAGCAGTGTGCTCAGCAAAGGTTATTAATGTTGGCAGCAGCGTGCTCGGCAATGGTTATTAATGTTGGCAGCAGTGTGCTCGGCAATGGTTATTAATGTTGGCAGCAGTGTGCTCAGCAAAGGTTATTAATGTTGGCAGCAGTGTGCTCGGCAATGGTTATTAATGTTGGCAGCAGTGTGCTCGGCAATGG
>SDVV010001240.1:0-26409 GCA_016164225.1 Gammarus roeselii | reverse complement strand
AGCCAGACCCCATTGCACCATTAAAGCCGAGCAGCCAGACCCCATTGCACCATTAAGCCCGAGCAGCCAGACCCCATTGCACCATTAAAGCCGAGCAGTTAGACCCCATTGTACCATTAAAGCCGAGCAGCCAGACCCCATTGTACCATTAAAGCCGAGCAGTTAGACCCCATTGTACCATTAAAGCCGAGCAGCCAGACCCCATTGCACCATTAAAGCCGAGCAGCCAGACCCCATTGCACCATTAAACCCGAGCAGCCAGACCCCATTGCACCATTAAAGCCGAGCAGTTAGACCCCATTGTACCATTGAAGCCGAGCAGCCAGACCCCATTGTACCATTAAAGCCGAGCAGCCAGACCCCATTGTGCCATTAAAGCCGAGCAGCCAGACCCCATTGTATCATTAAAGCCGAGCAGACAGACCCCATTGTACCATTAAAGCCGAGCAGTTAGACCCCATTGTACCATTAAAGCCGAGCAGCCAGACCCCATTGCACCATTAAAGCCGAGCAGCCAGGCCCCATTGTACCATTAAAGCCGAGCAGCCAGACCACATTGCACCATTAAAGCCGAGCAGCCAGTCCCCATTGTACCATTTGTTTAGCTGTCATGCTCAATTGATTTACCGTGATCAATTCGAGTGTTGGGGCCAGGGGTCTCCCTACTCTTTGGGGGCCTTAGGATTCTTTGATTGTGAGGGTTGCGAGTAGGATATGTAACGACGAAACAGCCCTGGAGATAGGGGTACGAAACAGCCCTGGAGATAGGGGGTACGAAACAGCCCTGTAGATAGGGGGTATGAATCAGCCCTGGAGATAGGGGGTACGGAACAGCTTTGGAGATAGGGGGTACGAAACAGCACTGGAGATAAGGGGTACGAAACAGCCCTGGAGATTGGGTTACGAAATAGCCCTGGAGATTAGGGGTACGAAACAGCCCTGGAGATAGAGGCACGAAACAGCCCTGGAGACCCAAAAAGGCGCTGGTTGTTGTTTTTGATTGTTTATGATTACGTGTAGTTTCTTATTTCTTAATAATAGTATACTCATATAATTATTTATGTATCGTATTATTTAGTTTCTCAGGCACCGCTGTTATTTCAATGTGTATTTATTGCTAGTCTTTGCTCGACCTGAATCTTATTTAGTTTTGTTTAGTGACCTTCACAGCGTTTTGATAGGATTTGTGAATAGGTATTGTAAAGGGTAAGTATTATTGTATGAATTAACGTTAGAGTTTATTGCTTTGGTATATCCGCAAAAAGTGTTAGCCTGGCACATTAGAACCAAACAAATCTTGGCCAATGCCTGGTTGAGTCGGGTATAAATGTTATGATCGAGAACATCCTCAGCTACGGAATGCACGCTTATAGTTTAAAGGAATGTTGCTACCTCAATTTCAGAATAAAATGCTTCATGGGGAAACATTATCACAACGGTAAAGCATTGAAGTTGTTGATCTGCTTCTGCTAATGCAGCTAACCAACTGCCTTCACATTGCCATTCGTGGTCTACTGGGCTTTAGGCCTTCAATGTGAAGCACGATGCGGTATGCCTATGATGGGGGGGGGGTTGTTGGCTCCTTCATCACACTCCACTCAATACGAAGTAACCGGTAGACTTATTCCTTCTCAGACACTCCCCCACCTCGCTTACCTTACACAGTGTACCCTCTTTACCCGCAGAGGATACCTGATGGTGGATAAGCTGTTGGTAAGAGATCGAACTCAATCATGAT
This sequence comes from Gammarus roeselii, assembly GCA_016164225.1. Lineage (NCBI taxonomy): Eukaryota > Metazoa > Arthropoda > Malacostraca > Amphipoda > Gammaridae > Gammarus > Gammarus roeselii. The sequence goes on along the minus strand of SDVV010001240.1, from coordinate 24,671 downwards.
TGATACAGGAACGCTCCCAGTAAATGCATACGTTGAAGTTCGTCGTCGTCCCTGCTCCGGTATTGAGCGAACACCCATGATACCTCATGGGATTACACCAAAGGCTCTGAACAAGAAAGGCCCAATGAACACATCATGTTCCAAATTTCCACAATTTAGCAAAGCTTGATATTATGCTTGAACCATCTTTTCGCCCATTGATTTGTAGGGAAAAGTGATAATAAAGTCTATAATCGAAGAGACTCAATCATAGACACATGAAACCTCAATCTGCGTTACCATCCCCCAGTCAGAAGTGTTAGAAACAGACGATCAACTAATACCAATTAAATCAATGGTTCACGAACAAATGATCCTCAAGCAGGACCATCAGAACATAAGTTTCATCGAATTGAAAGGCGAGAAAAACATAATAAGAAATATAAGCAATCAGTATAAGAAAATAGTAAATAAATATTGATGAAATGTTTGTAAAGTCTTCATCAAATATGCTCGTGGCTGTTATAAGATACCTGTGTCCTCTAGGAGTTTTATGTCGACAAATGCTGTTTACTTACCTTAACATTAAAAGAGAGACGGGTCATATTGCTCTCATAAGAATGTTCGATGCGTGTTTTACAAATATGATCGAGTGCTATTTCTTTCTGTAATGAAGAGCGAGTGTTCTATGATCACTCGAAAATATATGAATTTATTTTCGGTTGATTCGTAATGAAGGAAGTGCACAGCTATTTTCTATGAAGCGAAGCTGATAAGGACGCCCCCAGCGCTCGCCAGTAACATTTTTATCGTGGACACAATATGGCAACCTGTCACTACAGTCGGTGTTGGGCAGTTGGCTACGTTGTGCCCAGCTTTACAGTACAGTAACTCCTAGTAATCAATCAAGGCCAAGGAAAGACGAATTCCGGAAACAAAATGGTTCCCTTGACCTGCAACTAAGCCCAGTGTATTATTGCAACACCAGGACCCCTGCAGCCTGTCGTCTGGTGCAGTGGATCTTTTGATCGGTCAGGATATTGAGAAGTTTTCCTCTAATTAAGCGGCACAAATTCCACGAAATCGGCTACAACTGATTTTTTAATTATTCAAATTTCCTCGTACAGGACCAGGAAATTTTTGTCCAAGACAGAGACGCATGAGAGGTCTCTTAAATTCTGCTACAGGAACGATGAACACAAGACAATATGGGTCTCGATTTGCACTATCTAAAATAAGAAACTTATTTCTTATAACACGGAAACAAGGAAGACGGCATTCAATCCCAAGAAGAACTACGAGAAGAATGTTGAAAATATAAGATTAAATAATTATTCTGGAATAAACGTCAACAGTTTAACATATGCAGGTTGAAGATAATGACAAATAATACGTTACTCAACTTGTCTCATGACCTTTACATAGGTCATGAAACATTGGTTCTAAGTTAATTCAGGTGTAACCACAGGTGGAAAAATTACAGAAATATCATAATACCCAGGAAATTTGTACCGAGTCTCCGTCATGGTGAACAGTGCTGAAGAAGCATTTGTTATTGAAATATTCTTGTTATTCACTTATAAATATTGATTGTAAATAAATGCACACATACATCCCACCAATCAGTAATTATTGTTGACGGATACTCCCTATTCTCCATTGTTCAGTATGTCCTGTCACTTACAATGGATGCTGTAGAATTTCTTCCTTTATTGTTTGCATTTAATCAATGACAGTTTTAATAGAGGACACTATAAGTCTCCAAAAGTCCATACGCCATTTAGCATGAACACATTTGCTAAAACATAACAAATCAACGACGTGAATGTTCTTTTCTTCCGATTTTGAGCATGCGACTCTACAATTATGTTCCTTGTTTCACGCTCTTTTCTTCATTATTTGAGTACGCGACTGTACAAGTCTGCTCTTGTCTGCACGTCTTTCTCTCTTATTTCGTGCTTACGACTTTAGAAGTTATTCCTTATTGCACGCTTTTTTCTTTCGTATTTGTGCATGCAATTGTACAAGCCTACTCATAACTGCACACTCCTCTCTTGCATATTTGTGTTAGAGACTATCCTCCTCATCTCTTCCGCCTCCATGCATGCGACTGTTGAAGTCTACCCTCCTCATCTCTTCCGCCTCCATGCATACAACTGTTAAAGTCTACTCTCCTCATCTCTTCCGCCTCCATGCATGCGACAGTTAAAGTCTACTCTCCTCATCTCTTCCGCCTCCATGCATGCGACAGTTAGAGCCTATCCTCCTCATCTCTTCCGCCTCCATGCATGCGACTGTTGAAGTCTACTCTCCTCATCTCGTCCGCCTCCATGCATACAACTGTTAAAGTCTATTCTCATCATCTCTTCCACCTCCATGCATGCGACTGTTTAAGTCTGCTCTCTTCATCTCTTCCACCTCCATGCATGCGACTGTTAAAGTCTCGAGATGCAGTCTACCAAATGCATTGTATTACTTGATCATACTGTGTGGATTTTCGTACGAGATAGTGCGGGACATCATACCTAGCATTTTGTCGCCTTTCTTTGCAACATCGTTACATTGCTTGCTGTTTTTTAAGTCGTTACTGATGATGACTCCTCAATCTCTTTCTTCAGTGGCAGGAATCAGTTTCTTTCCGGACATTAAATATTCGTGCTTGAGGTTAAGAGGACCTATGTGCATAACTTTTCCTTTGTCTACATTAAATTTCGCTTGCAACTTTTCTGACCAGTCAACAATTTTGTTCAGGTCTAGTTGGATCTGCTGACACTCTAGCACGGTTTGCACTTTTCCTCCTATCTTAGTATCGTCTGCAAACCTGCTAATGTTTGAGAGTACGTTGCCATCGAGGTCGTTAGTGAATATAGTAAAGAGTACTGGACCTAGCACGGATCCTTGAGGCACGCCGCTTGTAACATTACCCCAGAAAGAGGAAGCGCTTGTGAAGGACTTTATCAAAGGCTTTTTGAAAGTCAAGGTAAATGATATCGATTGGAGATTTTGTATCGTGGATCTCGATTATATTCTTGAAAAAAGTAGCAGGTTCGTATGACAGGAACGGTTGTGTCTAAAACCAGCTGAGAGTCGCCAATTCATTTGTTTGATCCTAAGAATTTTGAAATTTCATCTGTTATCAAACTTTCCAGCAATTTGTCAATAACTGAGGTAGGACTAATTGGACGGTAATTTCCGGGACACTTTTGTATTTTTTTTTTAATTGAGGTAACATTGGCCTCTTTCCATTTAGAGGGGCAGGTGCCATTTGTGAGTGATTGGGTGAAAATGTTTGATAAATGTTCGTCCATTTCGTCCGTAGTCTCATCCAGAATTCTGGGATGAACTTGGTCGGGACCTGGACATTTTGTGACTTTCAATTTATCTTAATACTTAATAACTTCGGCGGGAGAAAGGTTCACTGTGCTGATGGGTTCTATTCGTCTTTCCGCTAAGATATCCTCAGGATTAGGAATATCCTGATTCTCTAACGTAAATACAGAACATAAGTATTCATTAAGTAGGGCACTCATTTTGGTGTCGTCCGTTTCTAGCTCACCAACATCGTTCTTGAGAGAACCGATTACAGATCTTGAATTTGTTTTGCTCGAAACGTAACTAAAAAAATGTTTCGGATTAGTTTTGGCATTGGCGGCAATTTCATTTTCAAAATCTTTCTTCTTACGTTTTACGGGCCCTCATTAGATCTCTTTCCTGATGTTGTATCCATTTTTTTTGCTACGTCGTCATGAGGATGTTTCTGTTTTATCGACTGTTATGCTCTCTTTCGTGACTGAAGGCCCTGCAGTTCTCCTTTCCAGCACTTAGGCTGATTGACTGCTGTTCGCCTGTTTTTGCGCGGGATATGCTTATTCAATGTTTTTAAGGGCAGCCAAGAAATTGTTAGGCGATTGATGGACATCTTGTCCGTGGGTTATATTTGCTGACGCCATTGAATCTCTTAGGCCATCAAAGTGCGCTAATGTGAATTTAGGAATTTTTTCGCTTTATCAAAAAATGTAAACAGTTGTGGTCGCTAGTTCCGAGTGATTCTCACACTTCGACTTTCGTGACATGAGAGTCACTTGCACTAAATAGGAGATCAAGAACTGTGCTACCTCGTGTAGGTGTCTTCACCATTTGGGTCATGGAATTTTCATCTGCAAAATCAATCAAACGTTGGCCGGTGGCAGTGCATTCGTTTGTTTCCTAATCAATGTCAGAGATATTGAAGTCTCCGAGCACAATACAGTGCTGTGTTGTGACGACATTGACGAAGGTGTTGTAAAGATCGATATCTTCTGCAACGTTGCTTTTAGAGACACGATAGGCGAGAGTGATTTGCCATATTATATGCTTACCGACTACTTTGATTGATACTATGTCGTGTCTGCTGTTTGGAATGGTGACTTCTAGTATTTGTAGGGTGTTTTTTTCCACAAGAAACAGCACTCCACCGCCCTCTCGGCCTTGCCTATCTTAGTGAAATAGCGAGTAACCGAGGAGGGTAAATTCGCCTGAATAATGGCTGGTGATCAATTTCATCCACGGTTCTGTGATTGCTATTATATCGAAACATTCATTCATTGCATGGATACCTAATTCTTCGATCTTGTCTCGGAGACTTCTAGCATTCACATAGTAACATTTGAGGATACCGTTAAGCACATTAACATGATTTTCTTGACTTATACTGTTTCTACTTTGAGGCCTTGTGTCGGAGCCCAGAAGTTCGTTTAAGTTAACGTTCGTTTAAGTTACTGCCTCTAACTCGGACTGGATTGATGACAGGATTTTTTTTGCGAGGACCTGCGGTGATGTTTTGATGGGCTCTTGTATTTGTTGTGTATCTAGTGTTGGCACGGGTGGTGGTCGTTGGGTCCTTCTGTCGGGCACTGCTGGCGGAGTTGTGGGTTGGATATCGAGTGCGTTTTTGACTTATTTTCGATTGCAAGACCAGCGCCGATGTTTTATAGGATGTTTTTTAGGTTTCTTGAGTCCGTATGTATTTATGCGAGCCTTGTTGGTGATTCTGTTGAGGTTATAGTACTCTGAATCGATCATCGTATCCCGATGATCAGAGAATGGGATTTTCTGAGCTTCGCAGAATGTTGCTAGGCGATTGTTAAGTAAAATACTTTTGCTTAACTTTTATCTACTTCGGTTCGGATGGGGCAGGATGCCAGTGCCATGGATGTTCGCGTTTGAGCTTTTGACATTGGTTAGCATGCTCTCATACGTTTTCCATGTCGATTCCGTCTGCGACACGTCTTTAGCTCCGACTTGTAGTATAATTCGTTTGGAAGAATGTGGTGTATGCTGTGCTGTATGCTGTGATGTATGCTGTGATGTATGCTGTGCTGTATGCTGTGCTGTATGTTGTGCTGTATGCTGTGCTGTATGCTGTGCTGTATGCTGTGCTGTATGCTGTGCTGTATGCTGTGCTGTAAGCTGTGTTGTATGCTGTGATATATGCTGTGCTGTATGCTGTGCTGTATGCTGTGCTGTATGCTGTGCTGCATGCTCTGCTGTATGCTGTGTTGTATGCTGTGATGTTTGCTGTGATGCATGCTGTGATGCACGCTGTGATGCATGCTGTGATGCATGTTTTTTATGTATGCTGTGATGCATGTTGTGATGCATGCTGTGATGCATGTTTTGATGTATGCATGCTCTTATACGTTTTGTGTTGGCTGCTGTGATGTGTGCTGTGATGCATGTTGTGATGCATGCTGTGATGCATGTTTTTTTATGTATGCTGTGATGCATGTTGTGATGTCTGCTGTGATGCATGTTTTGATGTATGCTGTGATGCATGTTGTGATGGCTGCTGTGATGTGTGCTGTGATGCATGTTGTGATGCATGTTGTGATGTATGCTGTGCTGTATGCTGTGCTGTATGCTGTGCTGTATGCTGTGCTGCATGCTCTGTTGTATGCTGTGTTGTATGCTGTGATGTTTGCTGTGATGCATGCTGTGATGCACGCTGTGATGCATGCTGTGATGCATGTTTTTTTTATGTATGCTGTGATGCATGTTGTGATGCATGCTGTGATGCATGTTTTGATGTATGCTGTGATGCATGTTGTGATGGCTGCTGTGATGTGTGCTGTGATGCATGTTGTGATGCATGCTGTGATGCATGTTTTTTTTTATGTATGCTGTAATGCATGTTGTGATGCCTGCTGTGATGCATGTTTTGATGTATGCTGTGATGCATGTTGTGATGGCTGCTGTGATGTGTGCTGTGATGCATGTTGTGATGCATGTTGTGATGTATGCTGTGATGTATGCTGTGATGTATGCTGTGATGCATGCTGTTGTGTATTACCGTACCATTTCCGATGATTCAATCATTGCTTCAAAGTTAATATTTTGCTTTGTTTTCTATAACAGAAGTATATTCACCCGACTTGTGTACTCCAGCATTGTATTATTCTATTTGTCAATTATTCGATAATTTTCTAGCGGTCATGAAGTGTGTATATTGTATATTCAGTTGTTTGGTATGTATTTTTTCTGTAGAACATATGTCGCCTTTTCACCTCTTCCTTATTCATTCGATGGTTTAGACGCATCTTTACAATATGTTAGCGCTGTTCGATTTTCCAGCCCTTTGTTGTATTGATATCTTGTGTATAATTCATGTCGTTCATCCCCACCTTTGTCATCGTTTAATAATCTAGACTTCTCAATAAAATACGTTAGCACATTTCGATGTCCCAACCCCATGTTCTCGGGACTCTAACCACGTCCATGGGTGATTTCCCACCCCATGTACTTGTCATTTTTCACACCCGTGTATTTTGTTATTTATCACCCCATGTATTTCTTATTTTTAACCCCGCGTGTCACTGGTTTTCACAACGCTATGTAGTCGTAATTATTTTGTCAGAATAGACATTTTCTGTATGTGCACTGATGATACGATTGTAAATAATATTTCGCTCCATGTAACCCACACCGGCAGCCTCTAAAGATGAGCTGCGACGAATTCAAATTGAACTCTCGTTTTCGTTAATTGAAAAAACGTAGTTGATAATGAAGTTTCATGACTTATGTTTAAGAGTTTCATAATTTTTAAAAACCTAAAACCCATTGACTGACGATGGGAATAAATTATCTAATAATAATAATAATACTATTAATAAACCGTCAACCGTCAACCGTCATAAACCGGCAACATTTCCCATTGCTGGATTATCCGCCACTGCAAGCAGCTCCTGGCCTCGCATCGTTCGCCCGTTCATAACTCGCAGCCCCCCAGTGGCCCCTACAGTGGCCCCCACAGTGGCTCCCGGCGTCGCATCGTTCGCCCACTCATAACCCGCAGCCCCACAGTGGCCCGGAATCCAGCATAATAGAGTATTCTTGTTTCTGGAGGCTAAACGTACAAGCCAACGTAAGACCACCGAAACAATAGCGTGGTAATTGTTGATAATCTCTAGGGTCTGAATCGGGATAACGCAATTCGTGAATATTGAGATATGGGCAACTGGAAGGGTATCTGCCGCTACGTGAGAGGGTCGGTAATGGCTGCAAGTTCAGCATTGAAGACTGACGCTGATGGCGAGAGTCCCTAGCGACGACGAGCTCGGAGAGTACTGCTTCCTAGCAGGCGGCAACGTTGCCCTTTGATCCATAAGAGAAGATATGTACTAGGCTCTTAGCTTGATGAGATCTCACGAAAGCTATAAAAATAGTTCGAACGTATGGGTTTTATGGACTCTAAAATAGTGCGGGATATTTTCTGTTCTACGCCACATGGGGATCGCATCTCGTAGGAGATGGTACAATTTGATACGTGGTTGTCCACAACCAGCAGCAAGTCCAGGTCATACCGTTAACATTATGAAATTTAGCAGCATTATCAATTGATGAGTCAAATGTGCTAGATATTTATATCGTGCATCGTTGGAATTGGGAGAATTTATTCTTAAAATATTGGTTCATATAAAGTGACAATAAATTATTCGCAGTCCTGTCTATCTGACATGCGACAGTACAATGCTGTATGATAATGTCACTAGCCTGTGTTATTACCATCACATGTGTCGCCTTGAAGGCTGTTACAAAGCAAACAATAACTAAACAAATAGGGGAGGGAGATTTACAATTTATTTAGGTATAATGACATGTTGAAAGCATTACAGAATTATCAGAACATGCAGATGATACGTACCAAGTCTTCGTCTGTTTGACCAGTTCTGAAGACAACATTTGCTAGTTAGATATACTTAATATAACCTTGTACCTAAGGATGGGGTGTATGTTTACCTGTTCATCCCACCAACCGATGGACATTATTGTAGGACATTTTCGATTTCCCCTTTTTCAATATCTTGAGACGATAAAAGCGTTACTTTGGACTATTGAATAAAATTAATTAGCAAAGTCATTAGTGTCACAGGCATTTACTTAGTCATGACAATTTCCTCTTTAAACTGAGCGTAGAATTCAGTTGCTGTCTATTGTAATAATTTCCTCTCTCAAGACTTGTACCCATTAATTACTAAACCAACCCGTACAGCTGCATGATCCGCAACTTTAAATTATAACATTTTATGGATCTCAGCAAAGCTTTCGATTGCGTGAGTCATGAGATTTTGCTTTCAAAATTACAGCATTATGGAGTTAGTGACATTGATAAGAGCTGTATAAAAGTTATCTTTTTGATATAAAAAAATCGTGAGTTGGAATAAACAATTATCTTGTCAGTACGCTAAATATGGGAGTACCGCAAGGGTTGATCCTTGGGCCTTTGCTCTTCCTAAATATATTACTGACATTTCAAACACTAGTGACAGGTTATCCTTTGTACTTTTTGCAGATGATGCCACAGCTTATTCGACCGGGAAAAACCTCAAAGATACAATTACTAACATAAATAATCAATTGGTTCACATTTCAAACTGGTTCACATAGAACAAGCTCACGCTAAATGTCGACAAGACGCAAGTCATGATACTTTCCAGGAGGATACCACCCATTCCTAACACACAAGTCGAATTGAACAGTCAACCGGTTGCATATGTATCAAAACAAAGTTTCTCGGTGTAATATTAGATCAGATACTTAACTGTAAAGATCACGTCTCATTTGATGCCGGGAATTTATCCAAAAAGTGGCATCCTTTACAAAATAAGAAATTATCTCACGACTCCTGTTAAAAGTCTTTTGTACTATATCCTTATTTACCCCTTCCTGACGTATTGTGTAAGCATGTATGCGTCTACCTACAAACAAACCTAAGACCTCGCTTTCTTAGTGAAAAGCGTGTCATCAGAACACTATCACATGCTAGCAGACGTGTCCACACTTTGCCTCTCTGTTGTCAATGAAATATTCTCCCACTGTATCACATTATTAACTTTTCGGCTGCTGTGTTTGTTTACAAAGCTTTGAATTATTTAACTTACATTGATACCGATCTTTTCTTTTGAAATAATCCTATTTATGATCTTCGTAACGAAGAGGATTTGCAAATTCCCCGTAACTCATCTACAAAGTCTCAACTATTTGTAAAATACCGAGTTGCTAAAACCTGGAATTCGATTACCATGGATATAAGAACGGGTATAAGTTTAGCTACCTTCAAACGTAGACTAAAATTACGCCTGTTTGAACCGGTACGTACGGAAATTCCTAAATTGTAATTTAATCCCGCTATTCAATTTACCGTGTCTACTATTTGTGGTTCATCAGTTTCATTTTATAGATACTTTCATTCTATTTTTTCCCGCTTCAAATACTCAAAGTGTCCAATTATCTTGGTCATATAGAAATCCGTTCATTTATTATCCCCTCATTGACTCATTGAAATGTTTTTGTCATGTGCATAAGTAACATGTCATGCTAACTATGCAGTTAGTTTCAAATTGGTGTCATCGTGTGCCAAACAATGTGTGAGTAATGTAATAGACAACCTCATGTCGGGCATTTTGATACTATGTAAACGTCGGTGTAAACGGTGTAACGGTGATACTATGTAAACGTCGGTGTAAGCGTCGGTGATCAATGGTCCAATGTGACGTTTTTATCTGTCTCGACATACTAAAAAGTGAAGAGAAGAGGATGTCCTTCAACAATGTCCATCGGTTGGTCCTTACTCCTCAACCTTAGTTATAAGTTAATAGTAAACTCATCTAAGTAGCAAATGCTGTTTCCATAACAGCTCCCGCTGACTTAGACTTGGTACCTATCATCTGTGTATTCTGATATTTCTGTATTTTTGTCATGTGGTTTACTTGATTAAATTTTAAATCCTAAAAAATCTTTAAATCCTGAGAAAATGTCCGACATGAGGTTATCCCTTACGTTACTCACACATTGTTTGTCACACGAATACAACTTCTGAAATTAACTGCAGAGTAAGCATAACATGTGACACATGCACAGGACAAAAACCTTCCAATGAGTCATAATAGATTGGTATAAAAATTGAACGGGTTTCTACATGAACAAGATAACTGAAAATTTGAATATATGAAACAGGACAAAATTACAACATAAGTATCTGTGAAATGACTCTGATGAATGACCAATAGTTAGCAGGGTAAATTGTAAAGTGAAAGGAAATTATAATTCAAGAATTTATTCATGGACAAGTTCAAAGGTGAAGTTTTAGTTCACGTTTGAAAGTAGCTATACTGCTACTCGTCCTTATGACTATGGCAATCGAATTCCAAGTTTCGTCCTTATGACTATGGGAATCGAATTCCAAGTTTCAGCAGCTCAATATTTAAAAAAGGGGGGAATTTGTTGGCGAGTTAAGGTGAACTGGAAGAGCCTCATTGTTACGAAGATTATGCAAAGGATTATTTCGTATGAAAAAATCTGTATCAATGTAAGTTAATTGATTCGAAGCTTTGTAATAAATTGACACAATGGGATAATGTTCCGTTGACAAAAGAGAGGCAACGCGTGGTCACGTCTGCTGGCATGTGATAGTGTTCTGATAGGTCTGAGGTTTGTTTTGTGGGTAGACGCATACACGTTTACACAATAAGTCAGAGAGGGATAAATAAGGAGTTAGCAAAGAAGACTTTTAGCAGAAGTCGTGAGACAATTTTTTATTTGTAAAGGATGCCAAACGAATTGAATCATTTTTCAGCAACAAATGAGACGTGATCTTTCCAGTTCGGTCTCTCGTCTACTACTACACCGAAGAACGTCGTTTTTGCTTCATATGCAACCGGTTGACCTTTCAATTTGACTTGTGTATTTGGAATGGGTATTATCCTCCTGGAAAGTATCATGACCTGCGTCTTATCGTCATTTGGGGTGAGCTTATTAGATGCGAACCAGATTGAAATGTGAATTAGTTTATTATTAAAATTATTGTAGTATCATGCATGATTTTTTGGTCAAGTAAACTATTGTATCATCTGAATAATTACAAAGGATAGCCTGTAGCTAGTATTTAGATACAGAAAGAGCAAAGGCCTAAGAGTCGACCCTTGCGGTACTCTTATATGCAGCGTAATGACAGTTGACAGTTGTTTATTCAAACTCTTTAGGTTTTTCTATCAAGAAGATATTTTTTCATCCAACTCTTGCCAATGGAACTAAGTCCATAATGCTGTTATCTATCAAGAAGATATTTTTTCATCCAACTCTTGCCAATGGAACTAACTCCGTAATGCTGCTATTTCTAAGCCAAAATCTCATGATTCGCGCAATCAAAATCTTTGCTACGATCCATAAAAGTTACAACAGTGACTCTCCCACTATCAACCTATCAAGTGGATTTTAATTGAGCATGCTCTGTACTCCTGAAAGCCTGGACGAAAAATTGATTTGAGATAAGTTTTTTAATTGAGACAATATGAGTGTATAGTCTAGCATAACATACTTTTTCAGAAACTTCACTTGGGTGGGATAGGTTTTTTAATTGAGACAATGTGAGTGTATATTCTAGCATAACATACTTTTACAAAAACTTCACTTGGGTGGGATAGGTTTTTTAATTGAGACAATATGAGTGTATAGCCTAGCATAACATATTTTTACAAAAACTTCACTTGGGACGGGCAGAACAGATATTGTGCGATAATTTTCATGTCAGTTCTGCTTTTATTCAAATAAATTGGACTATTTTTTTCAATTTTGAGTACATCAGGGAAAATTCCCTGCATGAGGGACTTATTGATAAGTTGGGTCAATTAAGCTGCAATAGTACCACATATAGCTTTATTTTTATTGGTTGGGATGTTATCCCAGACAGTGCAGCAACAGTTTTTTAAACCATTCATGATTACTTTTACTTTGTTTGAGTCGGTAGGGTTAAAGATTGACTGTTCAGGAACTGCATTTTTTAAATTATGTTCAAAGGGAATAATTGATTCACTTGGGGAATTAAAAATACTATTAAAGTAGTTATTGAAAGCATTTGAAATTGCTTGTGGATCAATGATGACTTCCTCATAATTAATAATTGAATCTGAATTACTTTGTTTACTTTAGCCTAGAAGGTTACTAATAATTTTTCAGATTTGTTCGCTTTGTTCTTGAGAGGCTACAATTAGATTTTGGATATAGTTTTCATGAGCATTATTAGTCAGTTTAGTGAATACATTCATGTATTGTTTAACATCACCTCTACGAGTGGTGCGATGCCTTTTGTGTCTACGGTACGGTCTGTCCTTTGGTTTTGTGAGGCGAGTAATTTTCAAGGAGGGAGCAATGTCAGATATTCCTGAGGGGCAGAAGCACTTCAGAGAAATCAATAACGAAAAAAAGTAATAAAAGAATATGAAACAAAGTTTACCAACATCTATACGTACAGTGTCAAAATATAGGGTTCAAAATAATCACAAATTATGTTAGGGTTGTTTCCTTAAGCTTGCCGATACATGGAAAAAGTTTCAACTGTTTGTATTTCACGAGATATTAAAAAACAATGAATATGTCGACGATAATCGCTTATGTAGCTGTTGCTAAAGGCAGCCATGTGACCGGTTTACTGTCAATGCAGGGGAAGAGAAGTCGACGGACAGGGCGCGCAGACTGTTGCTAAGGACAACCATGTGACCGGTTTACCGTCAGTGAAGGGGAAGAGAAGTCGACGGACAAGGCGCGCTGACTGTTGCTAAGGGCAACCATGTGACCGGTTTACCGTCAGTGCAGGGGAAGAGAAGTCGACGGACAAGGCGCGCAGACTGTTGCTAAGGGCAACCATGTGACCGGTTTACCGTCAGTGAAGGGGAAGAGAGGTCGACGGACAAGGCGCGCAGATCTTCGTCATACCATGCACAATAATTGATAAGAGCACGATGTATCCACAGCTCTCAATTACCGTTGACTTTGGTCACTTTGCGTACATACAGCGCGTGGGAACGGCTAAGTTAGTTAAATGGTGGAAACAAATAACAGTGTACCTGAAAATATTATATATTGAACCCATCGCTGATTATTTGATTGTGAAATCAAATGACCTTAAAAATAGAAGCTAATCCAATGAATTATAAGCGAACACGCAAAGCGTCTTATGACCATACCTAATCTGTTTACCTCTACAGTGTTCTATCAATCCAGTTATTGCACGTATTATACTGCTGAACAAAACAATATCAACGTTATTACTGTTGTTTGTTACCACTTTCAGGAGAAATGTAATCAATCGTATTAAATGTTATTGCTTTTGTATGTGATGTAGCAATCCCTTACTCAGCACAACGTCGATGGCCTCGATGTCGAGGCACTGCCATTCCTTATTTGTTACCGTCACAGCATACAGATTTTCTAGTATTGCGTCGTAGAGGTCCATCAGTGGAGTGCCTAGTTTGAAGTCATGCCAGCTTTCGAACAGGGCCTGAAAAATATTGATTTATATTAGCCAGATTACAAATGAACACTGTTGCGTGCTGAACAACTATGTTATCGTTTTCACAGGTTAGGAAGCGCTGTTAAATCCATATAAATATAATCATTAAATTTAACATGCGTCTTCACTCAACGTTTCATCCTCCAAAATAAAACCTTCATTGTTAATTCACCTCACAAAACACTATTAAAGATTCGATTTCACTCAATGAAAATTTCATCTAGAAACAAATTGTTTGTGTGATTATTTTCTATACATCATTTTCTATAAACAATTGACCTTAGAGGCGAATGCTACCGTGTTTCCATAGACCACTGATTATTTCCCTCCCCGCATTTTCCATTGCTAATTTCTGACATGAGTTCCCGTGTTGCCGTAGACGACTAGCGTCAGACACTCGCGCTCATTTCTACTGAAGATTACTGAAAAATATTCCTATGTTTCCGTGGCCCACTGATACCGCTAACTCACACCCAGTTTCCCCTGTTGATTTCAAGCAAACACTCCCTTGTTTCTGTCGGCCACTGATTTCTTTCATTCACTCGCAATTGAATAGTAGTAGTATTAAATGTCCTGGGACGGGCTGAAGAGTCCGTATTAGCAGTACTACAAGATTGAATTTGCAGTGCAACTAGCCCAGCCTAGATGAGGTGCACATGAAGGCTCCAACGGAGGTTGTTGCCACCTTGGCGGCAATAGTCCAACGTCACATTTTCTTAACAAGGGGTGGATTAGTCAGCCAGTGCTTTTGTTGCTGCGGGTTTTAAATGTGTTTACGTAATAACTGTTGGCCACACCATGTAGTGGACGGTTTCAAATTGTTAGTATCTTGATGGGAATGAAATTCTTAGCCACTGGTGCCCGGAATTGTTTTACCTGTATTTTATATCTGTTATTTCTGTTCCTTGGGTTATAATCTCAGTCAATGAGGACCTCGGGGCTAGCTCTAGTAACCCCATTTAGGTACTTGAAGGTTGCTGTTAACCGGCCTCTATGTCGTCTTCTTTCAAGTGATATCAGTGCAAGTTCGTCGAGTCTTTGCGGATTTGTCTTATTTCTGAGTTCCGGAATCATTTTGTGGCTCGATGCTGAACACGTTCCATTTTGTTAATAATATCCCCTCTTTGGGTGAGGGGACCAAAATTGAACTGCAAATTCCATTTGAGGCACTTGGTTTTCCACTTGAGATCTTTGGTGATTTATATTCCAATATCTCGTTGTTGGTCAACCTCAGTCATAGACTGGCCTGCCACGACGTAAACAGTATTTTGATTCTGTGATGCAATGTGCATAACAAGGCATTTTTTAATATTAAAGTTCATTTGCCACTCATCAGACCAGTTCATTAGTCTATCAAGATCCCTTTGGATGGTTATGCGACCTTGCTCACAGTCTGCTTTGTGGCAGAGTTTAGTGTCGTCAGACAGTTTTATTAGCTTGCTAACGATGTCGGTGTCCAGATCATTTATATAAATTATAAAGAGAAGGGGCCCAACAATAAACTGCGGTAACATCAGGAGTACCTGGGGTACTCCTGATGTTACCGCAGCCCATTGACTTTTCCCTTGGACGACACAAACACTTTGCTTGCGGCCCGTGGGCCCATTTCGGAGCCGCCTGGCCACGTTTCCAGTTATGCCAAGCGCCTACACTTTTTTCAGTAAGCATTCATGTGGGACTTTATCAAACGCTTTTTGGAAGACAAGATAAATAAGATCGACAGCTATGGTTTCATCGTACATCGCAGTGACCTTGATGCAAAAAGTCAAGGAGATTGGACAGGCAGCTAATTTGACGGCCCTACCGCTGACACTGACCTCGGATCGCACTCATGACCGGGGTCAGACGAGACCCTTTAGCGTAAAAAGGCTAAGTTGTGCGAGTGTGAGTGTGTCAGAGAGATAGGATGTGCGCCTTGCGCACCCCATACCTAAGGGATTCGGCCTGGTGTCTGTATCTGTGTCTGTATTTCAGAATAATGATCCAATGTTTCCGTAGACCACTGATTTCATTCATTCATCCGTATTTTTCACTGTTGATTTACCTTGTTTCCGTACTCCACTGATTTCTTTTACTCGCATTTTCCACTGATGATTTCAAATAAGTGTTCCCGTGTTTCCGCCGGCTTCTGATTTTTTTCACTTACCTTCATTTTCCACTGTTGATACGTTAAAAATATTCCATGTTTCTGTTGACCACTGATTTTATTCACTCCCCCTCATTTTTCTCTATTCATTTCAAACAATTGATTTCTCTTACTCTTCCGCATTTTTTACTCTTGATTTCAGACAAATATTTTTGTATTTTCGTAGAATACGGATTTATTCCACTCACCTGCATTTTCCACTGTTGAATCCCGAAAAAAGGATTTCGGTAGACCACGGATTTCTTTTACTCGCCTACTACTCAATCGCATTTTCCACTGCTTACAAGTGTTTACAAGTGTTTACAAGTGTAGGACGACAACAACAGGGCTGTTAGCCCAAACTAGGTTGCCTTTTGATCACAAGATTATTAGTTTTGAAGTAGAACGTCTATGAAAGCTTCATGTGTCATTTGTGTTTTATAACATCAAGAAAGGCAACGGCTTAGCTATTTATCGTCAATTTATGTAGACCTTATCAAACCGAAACCTAAATGTTTCGATTTTATTGCTGTTCACAACCTCCGCTGGAAGTTTATTTCATTCATTGACAACTCTATACGTGGAAAAATTGCGCGTGATGTCAAGTGAGCAACGTTTCCCAACGATTTTGTATGCATTGTTCCTAGTCACTCCGTTAGTATTTAGAGTGAAAAGGCTCGCTCGATCTACGTTTTTCTTAACCTTCATAATCTTCCGCACTTCAATCATGTCGCCTGTGACTCGACGTTTCTCTAGCTAATAAAGATCGAGTTCACGTAGCTTGTCTCCACACGATTTATTCGGCAGCGAAGGGTTGAGTTTGGTAGCTCTGCGTTGAACCTTCTCTAATTTAAAAACGTCATTTCTAAGATATGGAGACCAGAATTGAACGGAATACTCGAGATACGGTCTAACTAATGCATTGTATAACTTGACCATACATCTTTTTTGTTTACGAGATACTGCGGGATATGTTGACTTTCTTCTTGACTTGTTGACTTTCTTGGCAGCATCATTACATTGCTTGATACTTCTTAAGTCGTTGCTAATGATGACACCTAAATTTATCTCTTCGGTGATAAGAATGAGTTTCTTTCCGGACATTGAATATTCGTGATTGAGGTTATGAGGACCTCTGTGGATAACTTTACATTTGTCTACGGTAAATTTCATTTGTCACTTTTCTGACCAATCAACTATTTTGTTTAAGTCTAGTTGGATCTGCTGACACTCTAGTTCAGATTGTACTTTTCCTCCTATCTTAGTATCGTCTGCAAACATGCTATTGTTCGAGAGTACGTTGCCATCGAGATCGTTGATGAATTTTGTAAAAAGAACTGGACCTAACACGGATCCTTGAGACACGCCGCGTGTGACATTACCCCAGGAAAGGAAGCTCCGTTAAGTGCAGCTCTCTGCCGTCTGTCCGGCAGGCAGCAATTTTACTAACAAGGCGCTTGTGGGGGACTTCATCGAAGGCATTTTGGAAGTCGAGGTAAATGATATCGATTGGAGATTTTGTGTCATGGATTTCAATTATATTCTTGAAAAAGTAGCAGGTTCGTTAGAGAAGAACGGTTGTGTCTAAAGCCATGCTGAGAGTCGCCAATCAGTTTGTTTGATTCTAAAAATTCTGTAATTTTATCCGTTATCAAACTTTCCATCAATTTGCCAATGACTGAGGGGAGACTAATTAGAGGGTAATTGCCGGGACACTTTTTGTCCCCTTTCTTTAAAAATTGGGGTGCCATTGGTTTCTTTCTATTTAGAAGGAAAGGTGCCCTTTGTGAGAGATTGGGTAAAAATGTTTCATAAATGTTCGGCGATTTCGTTTCTAGTCTCTTTTAAATTCAGGTATGAACTTGATCTGGACCTGGAGATTTTGTGACTATCAATTTATCTATATATTTAGTAACTTTGGCGGTTAAATAGTTCACTGTGCTGAGTGCTTTAATCCGTATTTCCGTAATGATATCCTCAGGATTGGGGATATCCTGATTCTCTAACGTACAAACATAACAAAAGTATTCATTAAGTAGGACACTCATTTTGGTGTCGTCCGTTTCTAGTTCACCAACACCGTTCTCGAGAGGACTAATTACAAATCATGATTTTTTTTTACTCGTAATAGAACTAAAAAATGGTTTCGGGTTAGTTTTGGCATTGACAGCCATTTCATTTTCATAATCCTTCTTCTTACGTTTCAGGACCCTCTTTAGTTCTCTTCTGCTGATGTTGTATTCGTTTTTTGCTATGTCGTCGAGTGGATGTTTCTGTTTTATAGAGTGCTTTGATTTCTTTCGTGACTGAAGACGCTGCAAAGATATTAGGCAAATGCTCCCGTGTTTTCGGTGACCACTGCTTTTCATCACACAACCGCATTTTCCACGGTTAGTTTTAGACAAACGCTTCCGTGTTTCCGTAGACCACTTTTAAACACACACACACACCTGCATTTACACTGCTTATTTTAGACGAATGCTCCCGTGTTTTCGTAGACCACTTTTAAACACACACACCTGCATTTACACTGCTTATTTCAGACGATTGCTCCCGTGGTTGTGTAGACCACTGTTAAACACACACACCTGCATTTACACTGCTAATTTCAGACAATTGCTCCCGTATTTCCGTAGACCACTTTTAAACACACACACACGCATTTACACTGCTTATTTTAGACGGATGCTCCCGTGTTTTCTTAGACCACTTTTAAACACACACACCTGCATTTACACTGCTTATTTCAGACGATTGCTCCCGTGTTTCCGTAGACCACTTTTAAACTAACACACACACCTGCATTTACACTGCTTATTTCAGACGATTGCTCCCGTGTTTCCGTAGACCACTTTTAAACACACACACACCTGCATTTACACTGCTTATTTTAGACGATTGCTCCCGTGTTTCCGTAGACCACTTTTAAACACACACACACACCTGCATTTACACTGCTTATTTTAGACGATTGCTCCCGTGTTTCCGTAGACCACTGATGCCCTTCGCTCACCCGCATTTTCACAAGAGAATCAAGAACGAATGCTCCAGCATTTCCGTGGACCACTCGAGCTCCATTCCAGAGAGCCTCGGGGCAGAAGGGGATGCCATGACGACAGTAATTGGACAGGTAATCCCACTCGCAGTCCAACTCGAAGAGATGATCGGGAAACTGTGTGAAACGAAATTCAAAAAGATTAAACAATCAGAAACATTATGAAACTAACCCGCCGCTGATGATGTGGCCATCTATTAGCAGACGAGATTCAAAATGGTGTCACAGATAAAGAATAATGGACAGGAGAACAAGATTGAAAATAACGTCGACCGTCATTCAGCAACAGACAGGGGCGTAGCTACGGGGGAAGGCCGATGGACGCAACACTCATTCCCTTCTACTCAAGTTCGAAACTAGGAAGAAGTGGATATTCAAAGTTTAAATGCTCGGTTTTCAAAACAGTTAACTCAATTAAAATTGATAATCTGCCCCATGGGTAAAAGTTCTGACTACACGTCTCCCAGAAATTTCATGTCCTCCACATACCCATTCTGACTCGTCCTAGGTACTCCAGCGGTATTCCAAATACCCATCCTGACTGATCCTAGGTCCCCCGCGGTCGCACCCCTCCAACACTCATGTTGAAACGAACACAGGTCAGTTAGAATCTCATAAGAAGACATTTATTTGAAATGAACCTCCAATGCAAGGCTGTTAATTTTTAAAAGAAATTAACAATTTCAGAAAAGCCATTATTTGTTTAGTTTCTTCCTTTAGATGGCGTTCACATTCAGAAACTTCATAGTAGCAAATGAAGAGTTTGTTGATAGCGGAACCATTCAGAATCTGCAAACACACGAAGAAAAGTATATTACTAACAGAGTGAAAAAGTCTGCACTCGCTTTGCCTTAAAATATGAAATATTTTTCGGAAAATGTTAGGTCTATATCCAGTTTTGGGAATTGTAATCCAACAAATAGTTTTGTAGATAAAAATTAATTGAAATTTAGCGTCAATGAATGGTCGTCGTTTATACTTTTTCAACACGATGAGCTCCGTCGGTTGAAATGTAGAAGCAATCTGCATATAGATGTTGAAGAACTAAACCACAAGCCGATTTTCAACGAGGGATTTTTAGTACCTACGGTGGCCAGAAGAAAAGGAATCTATAGTCTTAACGAAATCCTGAATGCTTTCCTTCAGAAGAGTTTCATTAAAGGGTGACTGAAGAGGTTTTTATTATGTATCTGAACTTCAGCTTCTCCATTACATAATCCAGATAATAAATATAGTGATATAACTCCTAACACAGATCATAGTTTATTGATGCAAGTGGTCAAAGGTTTTGAAAAATCTGAAAATCTTATACGATTTTCAAGAACGTCATGAGAGGCCCCTCTCACTGGAGACTTAGAGCTCTTAAATCTCAAATTAAAACAACTCGGATTAGTTATGGCTGCAGAGGACAGTTGTTCTTACAATTGGTATTAATATAGCATGGCAACGCATATTTTGTTAAGCATTGCCAAAACGAAGAGACTGATTTCTTGGGAGCAGACACCAGTGGAACAACCAGCTGCAGGTGGTGTACGAAACTACCAATCAGAATGCGCTCAGCGGTCCAAACCTCGCCCGCTAGTGGCAACACTCAACCAAGACATTTAATTTCTATTTGTGCTTCGGAAAGTGAACACACCTCCAGAGCTGTGGAGTAGCTAACTCACCAGTTACGGAAAATAGTAAAAAAAAAAACTTAAGGAAATCTTGAGTCTCAAGATGTCAGGACTATGGATGGACCTTGCGAGGTCACGTGACCAGACATAACGCGTCTCCGCCTAACCCGACCTGAGGCTCAAGCTGACGACGTCCAGTTGCTGCCCTCAAGCTGACAATCACCAAACACAGCTGCTAGACCAGGAAGACCAAGATCCAACTCGCATCCTATCCTAGAATCAGGTCGTAACGTTTTCAAAAAAATAGGTCGTAACGTATTCTAGAATCATGTCGTAACGTATCCTAGAATCAGGTGGTAACATATTCTAGAATCAGGTCGTGACGTATCCTAGAATCAGGTCGTTTATTTTCCTAGAATCAGGTCGTAACGCATCTTGGAATCAGGTCGTGACGTATCCTAGAATCAGGTCGTAACGTATTCTAGAATCATGTCGTAACGTATCCTAGAATCAGGTGGTAACATATTCTAGAATCAGGTAGTGACGTATCCTAGAATCAGGTCGTATCTTTTCCTAGAATCAGGTCGTAACGCATCTTGGAATCAGGTCGTGACGTATCCTAGAATCAGGTCGTAACGTATCATAGAATCAGGTCGTATCTCATCCTAGAATCAGATCGTAACATTTTCTAGAATCAGGTCATAACATTTCCTAGAATCAGGTCGTAACGTAACATAGAATCAGGTCGTAACGTATCCTAGAATCAGGTCGTAATGAATCATAGAATCAGGTCGTAACGTTTCATAGAATCAGGTCATAAAGTTTCCTAGAATCAGGTCGTAACGTAACATAGAATAAGGTCGTAACGTATCCTAGAATCGGGTCGTAACGCATCATAGAATCAGTTCGTATCTTATCCTAGAATCAGATCGTACCTTATCATAGAATCAGGTCGTATCTCATCCTAAAATCAGATCATAACGTTTCCTAGAATCAGGTCATAACGTTTCCTAGAATCAGGTCGTGACGTAACATAGAATCAGGTCGTAACGTATCCTAGAATCAGGTCATAACGCATCATAGAATCAGGTCGTATCTTATCCTAGAATCAGATCTTAACGTTTCCTAGAAGCTGGTCATAACATTTCTTAGAATCAGGTCGTAACGTATCCTAGAATCAGATCAACCACTTCGATTCTATTTTTTAAAATAGCTACAATGGCGATGAAGTAGTAACTAAAACTTATCACTGTAACTAGAGTGATCATGGCCAATACACTTTTCAGTCAATACTCTACAGCAATTTAACTGGTCTAACGCAGTAGCTAACTGCCTCTATAAGCCTACTGTTTACGGCACCCAACGATTTTTTGACGTATTTCCTTCAACCAAACGGTTGCTGAGCCATGCACGATAATAGGGTTACTTTATTTTTCGCTATTTATAGCTGACTAAGGTACTCATCTTCCTTTCTAAATGCAGGAAGCAAGTTAGCAAGCATGCGAGCAGCGAGATGGAGACGATCAGCGAGACGAAGACGAGCAGCGAGACGAAGACGAGAATGAACAAGATCGAGAAAATGAGGACGCGTTCACTCAATGGCGGCCCAAACAGAACTGAGGCTCTCCTTGCAGGAAACCCTAGAGGAGGCGCTATAAATTCTTGGACAATACCCTAATTATCATTGAGAACTTGCAATAATCACATTTCAGCGGACACGGACTACATCGATACCCTATGATTGAGCATAATGTATGCATGCGTTTATGAGGTTTAATACAACATTTGAGCAGCATATGCAGAATGATAAGAGCAACAAGACGAACTACCAAACTCTGCAAATGCGATGCATTGTATGGAGTGGGAGCGCAGGGCCCTGTTTCAACATCGCTACCTGAGGGTGGAAAGTCTTTTTAAAAATAGAGGATTGATAATTTTCACTTCAGTTTCAATTTGAAAAGCTTACATGAGTACTTCATTAGCTTCTTGCAATGGTTATTGTATCTCATATCCCTTTATTACAATTCAATTATTGAAATTTTTCAACAAATACTGCATATTCTGCCCATTATCAACAAATTACGAATTGTTGACTGGTACAACAAACACTCGTACAAATCAGGCTACGCAATGCAAGACGCATTCCATCCTTGAGCTTATAAAAACTACCTTGCTATTTTGGTAGTAATAATTTATATATTTGATAATCAAAAAAATCGAGATCATAGAAAAGCTGAAAACTATTGAACTAGAATGTTGCTGTAGGAGACAAAATCCTACATGTCTCACAAGGGGAAGGAAACTTTAATTGCGTATATCGTTTCGGGCTATCTGATCCAGCATGTGACGGAGAACTTCTGGAGTCCTTCCCTCCTTCCCTTCGATTCCCAATGAAGGATTGCCGCTATTTGCCGCCCTAGATGTGTTTTCCTCTTCCGTACAGAGCATAAAGCAAAGGTATTTCCTTTATTCGCATTGTCATGGTATTGTAAAGTAATATGTTTGAATTATGGTAAATAATCGAAGTTGATAGTTTGTTAAGTTGAAGTTAACCGTTTTCGCTGCTTGAATTCTTGAGGTGGAAGTACATGTTCACGACGGCAGGTGCAGCAGGGCTTGGAAGAAACCGGCATTGACCTCCGTACGGTTAAAACTGTGCCCGGTATTGGCAAAACAAAGATACAAAAAGGAGACCGACATTGGTCCAGCAATGACGCCGGTCATCATTGGTTTAACGAAGAATGAAACTGTGACAATCTCAGATCAACACCGTGGGTCGGTGGCCTTCTCTTCAGGTGCTGATTTGCGTTGCTCCGAGTATCATCGTTAAAAGTATCTTTAACAACAAAAAATACACAGACACACGATGCTCTCTTAGACGTTATACTTCTTACTTACTCTAGTAAAAATTGTGAACATCGACCCCAAATTGATGTCAGACATTGAAATATTCTTCAATTTAACGCAATCGGCTTTGGACAAGAAAAAAAAACACTTCTTCCACAAATACCACGTCCACATTGCCCTACGCCAGAAAACAACGCTTCCACAAGCACCACGCCCACATCCCCCTACACCAGGAAACAACGCTTCCACAAACGCCTCGTCCACATCGCCCTACACCAGGAATCAACGCTTCCACAAACACCACGTCAACATCGCCCTACACCAGGAAACGACGCTTCTACAAACAACACGTCCACATCGCCCTACACCAAGAAACAACGCTTCCACAAACATTACGTCCACGTCGCCCTACACCAGGAAACAACTCTTCCACAAACACCACGTCCACATCGCCCTACACAAAGAAACAACGCTTCCACAAACACCACGTCCACATCGCCCTACACCAAGGAAACAACGCTTCCACAAACACCACGTCCACATCGCCTTTCACCAGGAAACAACGCTTCCACAAGCATTACGTCCACATCGCCCTACACCAGGAAACCACCCTTCTACAAACACCACGTCTACATCGCCCTTCATCAAGAAACAGCGCTTGAACAAACACCACGTCCACATCGCCCTACACCAGGAAACAACGCTTCCACCAACACCACGTCCTTATCGCCCTACACCAGGAAACAATGTTTCCACAAACACCACGTCCACATCGCCCTTCTTCAGGAAACAATGCTTTTACAAACACCACATCCACATCGCCCTACACCAGGAAACAACGCTTCCACAAACACCACGTCTACATCGCCCTTCATCAAGAAGCAGCGCTTCCACAAACACCACGTCCACATCTCCCTACACCAGGAAACAACGCTTCCACAAACACCAAGTCACTATCGCCCTACACCAGGGAACAACGCTTCCACAAACACCACGTCCTCATCGCCCTACACCAGAAAACAACGCTTCCACAAACACCACGTTCACATCGCCCCACAACAGGAAACAACGCTTCCACAAACACCACGTCCACAACGCCCTACACTGGGGAACAACGCTTCCACAAACACCACGTCCACATCGCCCTACACCAGGAAACAACGGTTCAACAAACACCACGTCCTCATCGCCCTACACCAGAAAACAACGCTTCCACAAACACCACGT
>SDVV010001239.1:0-26413 GCA_016164225.1 Gammarus roeselii | reverse complement strand
CGAGTAATAGTGCACAAAGACCAATAGGCGAGTAATAGTGCACAAAGACCAATTGGCGAGTAATAGTGCACAAAGACCAATTAGCGAGTAATAGTGCACAAAGACCAATGGGCGAGTAATAGTGCACAAAGACCAATTGGCGAGTAATAGTGCACAAAGACCGATGGGCGAGTAATAGTGCACAAAGACCAATAGGCGAGTAATAGTGCACAAAGACCAAGTGGCGAGTAATAGTGCA
The DNA here is from genome assembly GCA_016164225.1 of Gammarus roeselii. Classification (NCBI taxonomy): domain Eukaryota; kingdom Metazoa; phylum Arthropoda; class Malacostraca; order Amphipoda; family Gammaridae; genus Gammarus; species Gammarus roeselii. The sequence continues at coordinate 26,175 of SDVV010001239.1, read as the reverse complement.
CAAAGACCAATGGGCGATTAATAGTGCGCAAAGACCAATGGGCGAGTAATAGTGCACAAAGACCAATTGGCGGGTAGTAGTGCACAAAGACCAATTGGCGAGTAATAGTGCACAAAGACCGATTCATAGATTTAGTCATTAGAGTTGGTGTTTAGTTATCGCTTTCATTCTAATCATTACCTCATTTATAATTCATCGTGACTTTGTACAGCATGATCAATACTAAGTACATATAATTTATTACCTTGATATTTTTTTAAGAGCTCTTTGCATATTTTTTTAACTTCCCCGCATCTCTTTTCTGTGGGTAGCATCACAACAAATTCAAAGAAAGCAGACAACCGAGTTGTTTTCTGGATTTAACTTCATTACATGTGAACAAAATCAAAGGTTCTCGACTCAGTTTGATTTTTCGTGTGGCTGTGAGAAGACAACAATAGGCCTTTTGGCACAAACTAGGTTATCTTATGGAAGTAAGTGGATTAGTTCTTAGGTAAACGTCCAAGAGCGACAAATCCAGAAAGGGAAAGATTAGCTAGTTAATTAAAGTCGATTCCTGTAGATTTTGTCGAGCGGTGACCTAAACGCCTCCATTGTGTTGCTGCTTACAACCTCCGCTGGAAGTTTGTTCCATTATTTGACAACTTTATACGTGAAAAAAATTGCGCGTGTCATCGAGTGAGAAACGCTTCACAACGACTTTGTATTCTTTACTCCTGGTTACTCAGCTCCAATATAGAGTAACAAGGCTTGCTTGGTCGACGTTTTCCTTACCCTTCATAACTTTTCACACCTCGATCATGTCACATCAGACTCGACGCTTCTTTAGTGGACAAAGGTTGAGTTCACGTAGTCTGTCCTTGTACGATTTATTGCGCAGCAAAGCTCTAAGTTGAGCCATTTATAATTCAAAAACGTATTTTCTAAGACATGGAGACAAGAATTGAACGAAATACTCGAGATGCGGTCTAACAAATGCATTGTATAACTTAAGAATGCTGTGTTTTTGTACGCGATAGTACGGGATGTCATACCTAGCATTTCATTGATTTTTTTAGCAGCATCATTACATAGCTTGATGCTGATCAAGTCGCTAGTAATAATATTGACCCCCAGATCTCTCTCTTCGGTGACAGGAATCAGTTTTTTTCCAGACATTGAATATCGGTGCTTGAGGTTATGAGGACTTATGTGCATACCTTAGCATCTGTCCACATTGAATTTAATTTGCCACTTTTCTGACCAATCTACAATTTTGTTTAAGTCTAATTGGATCTGCTGACACTCAAGTTCGGCTTGCACTTTGCCTCTTATCTTAGTATCGTCTGCAAACTTGCTTATTTTCGAAAGCACGATTCTATCGAGATCGCTCATGGATATTGTGAAGAGTACTGGACCAAACACGGATCCTTGAGGCCCGCCGCTTGTAACATTACCCCAAGGAGGAGAAGCTCTTTTGAGAATAACCCGCTGCCGTCTATCCAGTCCAAATATTAAGCTCCACTCGAATACCGATGCTGTGAAATTTACTAACTAAACAACTGTGAGGGACTTTATCGAAGGCCTTTTGAAAGTCTAGATAAATGATATCGATTGGAGATTTTGCGTCGTGAATTTCAATTATAGTCGCAAAGAAAAGTAAAGAAGCGATTGGGTCTAAAGCTGTGCTGAGTGCGACCAATCAACATGTTTGATTTCAAAAGTTCGATAATTTTACCTTACATCAAACTTTCCATCAATTTACCTATGACTGCGGCAAGCCTAATTGGTCGATCATTGTCGGGACACTTTTCAATTTTTTAAAAATTGGAATGACGTTGGCCTCTCTTTATAGATTGTGTGAAAATGTTTGATAGCTGTTTAGCAATTTCGTTCCTAGTCTCTTTCAGTATTCTGGGATGATCTTGGTCTAGACCAGGAGACTTGGTAACTTCCAATTTATTTATGTATTTAATAACTTCGTCAGGGGACATGTTTACTGTCTTGAAGGCTCATTTTGCCTTACTGCATTGATATCCTTGGGATTAGGATTATCCGAATTTTCTACTGTAAATACCGAACAAAAATATTGGTTTAGTCGGACACTCATGTAAGTGTCATCGGTTTGTAGCTCACCACTATCGTTCTTAAGAAGACCTATAACAGATCTTGTTTTTTTCTCGAAATATAACTATAAACTGGTTTCGGATTAATTTTAGCGTTCGCTGCAATTTCATTTTCATAATTTTTCTTTTTCCGTTTTTTTACCTTGTCTAGAGCTCTTCTGCTGACCTATTTCATTTTTTGCATCGCATCGTCATCTTGTGGGTGTTTCTGTTCTGTCGGGTGCTTCTTTTTTGTGACTGAAGTGACTGAAGCTGCTGCAGTTTTCCTTTCCAGTACTTAGGCTGATTGACTGCTGGTCATCTGACTTTGCGAGCGATATGTTTAAGTTCAATATTTTTAAGTATAGTCAGAAAATTATTTACCGATTGGTTGTCGTCACGTCCAAAAGTTGTATGCACTGCCGCTATTGACTCTCTTAAGCCATCAAAGTTAGCTAATCTTAAGTTAAAAACTTTAACGTAGTTTATTGACGCTCTAAACTCGAGCTCTATCTTACAACGGATCGTTAGTTCCGAGGGGTTCTCCCACTTCAACGTTCGTGGCATGAGAGTCGTTTGCGCTAAATAGGAGGTCAAGAATTTTGCTGCCTCTTGTAGGTATCTTCACTATTTGAGTCATGAACTTATCGTCTGCAAAATCAATCATTCGTTGAGTTGCAGTGCATACGTCTATTTCCCAATCAATGTCAGGTGTGACGACATTGATGAAGGTATTGTGAAGATCGATATCATCTGCAACCTTACTCTTTGGGGGACGATAGACGAGGGTGATTTGACACCTTGTATGTTTACCGACTACTTGAATTGACACTATGTCGTGTCTGTTGCTTGGAATAGTGACTTCTAATGTTCGCAGATTATTTTTTACAAGGAACAACCCTCCTCCCCTTCTCGGCATTGTCTATCTTTGTGAAATAGTGAATAACCGAAGAGAGTAAATTCGCTAATGTTATGTATGCTGCTCAATTTCATCCAAGAGTTTGTGATTGCTATTATGTCGATATTTTCATTCAATGCAGAGCTGCCTAATTCTTCCATTTTATCTCGGAGACTTATAACGTTTGCATAGTAACGTTTGGAAGTACCAGTGGTCACATTAACTCTATTTTCTTGACTTATACCGCGTCTACTTTGAGGCGTTGTGTCGGAGCCAGAACTGTTATTTTCTTTTACACAGTTTGTGCCAGCGGGGCAGCAACTACTGCCTCTGACTCTGATTGGATTGATGTTAGGGACTCTTTGGCTAAGACTTGCGGTGTTGTTTTGATGCTCTTGAATTAGTTGTGTATCATGTGTTGTCACAGGCGGAGGCCGCTGTGTCATTCCGTCGGGCACTGCGGGCGGAGTTGAGGGCCGGATATCGGGTACGTTTTTTGACTTATTTTCAGTGACGTAACCAGCGCCGATGTTCTTGAGGATCTTTTCGAGGGTATCAACTCCGTACGAGTTTATGCGAGCATTGTCTGTGATGACATCAAAGACGTAGTACTTTAGGTCGATCATCGTTTCCCACTGATCAGAGAATGGGACTTTCTGAGCTTGGCAGAAAGTTGCTAGGCGATTGTTAAGATGGACCATCTTGCTTAGCTTGTGTCTACCTTGGTTCGGAAGGGGTAGCCTGTGATCGTTTGAGTTTTTTTAGCATGGTCACGTCTTTTGCTCCGACTTGTAGTATAATTAGTTAGAAGCCGAAACTTTTTCCTTTTCGATTGTGCCTACAATCTCCACAATTTTAAAGTATGTTTTACCGAATATTTTTAGTTTAACTCTCTTTTTGCTGATTAGATTTGAAGGAGGTGGTATTGTAATCACCAATCACAATAATTTGCTCTGCATTCTGAGAGTCTATTTGACGGCGTCTGAAATCACCGTGGTGTGACATTGTCAGCAGAGCACGATCATATATTATAATAATAATATAAAAAGGACGTTTATTCATAAGATGCCTAATGGAATTCTGCTGTTTTTCAAATAATATTATAATTCCATAATAGACATAGTATTCAGTGTACAAGTGTATCGAGTAACGCACCCGGTTCCACATAACACTTGCTAGATCCCTGAAACAAAGGAGTAGATTCGGGTCTGTCGACCATTTTGTTGCATAATACGCATTTTGTTACTCATTTTTTTCAGATTTTGTTACTCATGAGACTTGCTAGTTCCATGAAACAAATAATGCACGTCCAAATCCCCGCCAACAGCTAAGAACATCTCAGAGACAAATATTTTTGGATATGTTTTATGGTACTCACCTACATATGGTGCGGATACGTTGTGCGATCGTTAGAGTTTTTTCTCTTCATCCTGCAGCACATCACAATAAAATGCATTACATGAAATTCTCTTCATCCTGCAGCACATCACAATAAAATGCATTACATGAAACTCTCTTCATCCTGCAGCACATCACAATAAAATGCATTACATGAAACTCTCTTCATCCTGCAGCACATCACAATAAAATGCATTACAAGAAACTCTCTTTATCCTGCAGCACATCACAATAAAATGCATTACATGAAATTCTCTTCATCCAACAGCACATCACGATAAAATGCATTACATGAAACTCTTTTCATCCTGCAGCACATCACAATAAAATGCATTACATGAAACTCTCTTCATCCTGCAGCACATCACAATAAAATGCATTACATGAAACTCTCTTCATCCAACAGCACATCACAATAAAATGCATTACATGAAACTCTTTTCATCCTGCAGCACATCACAATAAAATGCATTACATGAAACTCTCTTCGTCCTGCAGCACATCACAATAAATGTGCATTGCATGAAACTCTCTTCATCCTGCAGCGCATCACAGTAAAATACAATATATGAAACTCTCTTCATCCTGCCGCACATCACAATAAAATGCATTACATGAAACGGTTACCTAATAGAAATAACGGGAATGACTCAGACATTAAACAACACGCAAAACAATTTTGTACGGATAAACTCACTGGTTTGTTATATTTATAATTCGCACCATTGACAACAAAATGATCAATTGCACTACTCCTATTCCACCATCATCTATACGTCGTATATATGTATATATATATATTATATGTTGATATATAATAAGAATGTATCAATACTGAAGCATGTGCTTGTCCTTCTATTCATGGATCGATCTTACCTAATTTTTGCGCATGATGAAAATGTACCGCGATCAGTTGCTTGAGGTGCCAACCAACTCTCAGAGTTCCACATTTCGGTACTTGGCAAAAATGTGCTGCAGTACCAAAAAAAAGAGCTCCATGTAGATGCCACAGTGTCAAGGACTAATTGCAGATGCAGTACTCAAAGCAGCTAAGTTTTAGAGAAGTGTACGGAAAATAGTTTAAGGTACCATTATTGCCGGTATGGCCAGACACAACAAGCATACGGTTTACTTACACAGGATTGCTTGCGACAAAGTATCCAGATACAAGAGAGAATATACCAACAATATCGTTGGGAGACTTATTTAAATTATCATCATCGGAAAAACCTATAGTCCGTAGCCAGGAATCGAACCCGACGTCGCTGGTATGCGAGACCAGCACGCAGTGCACTAGGCCATCCAACTCAACAAAAGTTTGTGATTTAAGCTTTTTTTCGTGCGAGACGACGCGTTGGTAGAATTTCATCTTCAGACAGTAGATTGTTGAAAAATGTTGGGTCTGAAACTGAAAACGATTTTTTCCCAGTCTGTGCCATTCTGAAATCGGTGTCAATGTCACTTCCGTTTCGCGTTGATCGATTGTGAGCTGCTCCACGGTTTAAAAATACTGCTGCGTTCGGACAAGACATTTTCTGAGCGACCTAAGCAGGGTGTTCAAGCAGCGTTGGATTTAATTGAGCAACGTTTTCTTACACTGCCCCTTATAGTAGGACAGAAATTTAAATGCTAGAAGATCAAAGCTTTGATTACGAGAAGCATTGATGTAATGTAAAATCGAGTTGATTTTTGAAAACAATTTTTTCCCAGTCTGTGTCATTCTGAAATCGAGTCAAAAACACTTTCGTTTCTCGTTGATCGATTGTGAGCTGCTCCACGGTTTAAAAATACTACTGCGTTCGGACAAGACAGCTTGTTCTGAATTTTGTAAACTCTTATAGGTCCATTATGGTCTAATCGCTCATCTATGTTTAACCAGCCAAGTTTGTTTAGTAGAGGGCTCACGTGATCACTCTTCTTGAAATTTCCTGAGCGACCTAAGCAGGGTGTTCAAGCAGCGTTGGATTTAATTGAGCAACGTTTTCTTACACTGCCCCTTATAGTAGGACAGAAATTTAAATGCTAGAAGATCAAAGCTTTGATTACGAGAAGCTTTGTAATAAAATCGAGTTGTTTTTTGAAACTATTGAATTTCGAGCGAAATTTTTCCACATGGTGTTTGAAGGTCATATTTGGATCGAACAAAACTCCGACTTTTGACACGGTTACACAGATTGATTTTTCCCGGCAACAGGTAATAACGAACTTATCGAGTACTCTAGATGTATTTATTTTTGATCTCAGAATGATGCACTAAGTTTCATCTGCATTAGATTTGAGCCCGTTTGGTATTCACCAGTTATGAGTGTGAGCAAATGTTGTTTCTGCATCTTCCTTAAGCTCCTTCATTTTATGTGCGGGTCGAATGAACAGCAATTGAACATCATCAGCATTTATTATAATTTCTGCGTTGTCAGCAGGACTTCCACAACTAAAGTCATTTACAAACAATACGAAAAAGACAGATCTATGAATAGATCCCCGCGGGACACCGAAATTTACAGGCTTAAAAAAAGAGAAGATATTATTTCTCTGTTTATCATAATAGATTGGGACTGGTCCAGAACTTAAACAAATCAATGTGTCTCTGCATATGAGAGTGAACTTAAATTAGAGATCGTAATGACCTCAAATGCACTTCTTTTCACTAATTGTTAAATTTACATTTACATAATCACTCTGAAGCTGCTCTTCATTTCAAACCAGGATGTTTGAATGCTCAGTTGCAAGAGTTTTTTCATCAAGGTGCCTTGGTGTGCACAGTCAAATGCTTTAGAGAGGTCCAACACAACGAGTGGTGATAGCCAGTCTTGGTCAGTTGCTTTGTAGACGAGTTCTGAGATCTTGATTAGAGCATCTTCAGTAGGTTTCTACACTTATATGCATACTGACTGTCATGAATAAGGGTTTTCTTCTCTAAGTAGTTCAGGAGCTGAAGTGATTTTCTCCTAGGACTTTGGATGTTACAGTTAGGAGACTTATGGGTCTGTGATTTGAGGGTTACTTCTTCTGCGCTTGCTTATGGATCGGTCTAATGAGGGCATGTTTGAAATTTTTAGGGAAGGTGCTTGTTGATATGGATTTGCTTATGAGTTGCTGGAGGTACGGCAGTATTGTTATAAAAATACTCACTCATCGTGCCCGTGTGAGTTTGTGTTTTTGAGTGAATAAATGGCGGAGAAAATTTCTGCCTCATTTGATGGCTTGGGTGGCCATGTTTCAGGCGAAGGCAGTGGATTATGAAAAGTCGGTGGCTCATATATACCTGCAGGGACTTTATTTCATTCACCCGTCACCTCATCATATGTGTGTTTTCCCACATTTGCCAAGAAATCATTGCAGGTTTCAGCAGTTTCATCTGGGTTTTCATAGCTGCTCGACTTTTTTGCTTGTTTGTGTGGCACGATGTTCCCGAGGATGCTCCAGGTCTACCAATGTTTTATTTACATTCTCTAATCCGGCGAGGTGTGTTACTTTCTTAGCTTTGGCTGTTGGTTTTCTGCTCCGTGTTCGCAGCGATAGAATCTCGTCTCATGGCTGAATGAATGCTGCTCGCAATTGGTCAGCCACATCCATGCTATTTAAGAAGTTTATGTTGAAATCAACCTTGTGTGCTGCTGGTAGATTTGTTGTTCATTTCTTGTTTGAGTTCAGGGATTATCCATCTGATTAGAGGGCGTGTTAATTTCCTTGTAACGATTGGTGCCACAGTGTCCAGAACGTCTAAAAAATATTCCTGGAATATAGCGGATTGAACATGTGCATCGTCCGTCTTTCGTATGATGTTAAACAGAGGAACTCACTGTCATAGCTCAAATTTTAGTGAAGCTTTCGAATAAACTTTATTTGTTCTGAAAGTCAGAACGATTGGGTGTCGCATTTTCTTGCGCACTGCGATTATGCAGCTTATTTCTTTGTGGTCTGTGAAGGACGAACATTTTCGCTTAGTCTTGTGTTTGTGGTTGGTGTCTCAATGAGTCGTTCAAGTTTTAATCTTCAGATTATTGGGCCCAATATGTTGGGTTTCAATTGGTCGTCATTAAAATTTCCTGGGACAGGTATTCTTTTTCAGATTAGCTGCGGCTAGGATTATAGATTAGAAGTGTCGGAAAGATTGTTTACTGGCATTAGGTAGTCTGTAAATGGCTCCAACATAAATGATTTGGTTTGCCTGACTTGGACGGCTATCCAAACATCGTCGACTTTGTCTCCATCTTCCAAACATATTAATTTTTCTAGTCTCATACTCATCCTTTACGAGAATACACGCCCCGCCTCCTCTTTGTCCTCTGTATGTTCTAAACACTCTATCCATCGATTTGAATAGAGTCGCTATCCATGCGAGGTACCAAGCTTGTCTCAGCAATAGCGAGGATGCCAACATCTTCCTTTGTTAACATGCATTTCATCTCATCCATTTTAGACAAACTACTTCTCGCATTTCTCTGTTTTATCAGCATTTGGTTCCTGCCCTTTGACTGAGGACTACTTGCCATGTCATCGGCCTTGCAAGCGGCCTGTGTGCCGTCCAGTCACTTGGCCTGCTCCTATTTCGACGATTGCGTTGCGGTTCATGGCTACTTTGTCTATGACCATCAAGCTGCTTACAGTGATATTTTTTACTCCTGAGGCCGTTTTAAGAAGCGTCCTCTGTATGGATGCAGTTATCTGGTGCATCGTATAAAGCAGGGAATTCATTGGTGCGAAAGTTCGGGTGATCTGATCCTCCGTGCATTCGGTGCGTTTTGGATAAATGTTTCAATAGTACAATTGCTCTGTAATGATCATTCTTTAGATTAATGAATGTCGCGTGTCGTGTCTCATTGCGCTTTAAACGTTGTTTTGGCTTGATGGATGTTCTTCTTGCGTTATGAAAGTTGAAATCCTCGATAATATTTATTTCTAGGTTTAAGGCATTTCTCAGTACTGTGGCATTAGGTGGCCAAGGTCGTGATCTTAGATTTCTTGAGGGAAATATATGTCCCGATATGTCATGTCATCATCATTGTCTTTGTTCAATGCCAGGCGAGCTAAGCAATTGTACACGTTTTCATGGAGCTCATTTTCAGCTTTATTAATCAACATGCCAGTGTGTAGATTTGATCCGCAATCGATTTGTCCCTTCCACGATTCTATTATTGAATGCAAGAGGCAGTGACCATCTTTGGGGGTTTCTTTTAACAGTAGTTTAAGAATACTTAGGACCGTACTGATTTTCTCGTGTTCATGTTGTGGGCTTATATTCTGTCTATGTTCATGGGTTTATTAGGTGAGACTGGAAAATTGTTTGCAAGCGTGGTAATGACTGTTAATGCACTGCCCCCAGAGATGTTCAGTCGTGCCGGGAATTTTGGAGACGTAGTTGCAGTTGCGAGGTTCCCTCGTGTCACGTGTAGTTGGAGGGTTATTGGAATTATATAAGGCTCCCAGAACTGTGGAAGGGAAGGCAGTTATGGTAGCATAGGCACATGGGCGTAAGAAAATACGTTGACGATGTAAAGCTAACAGAAATCTTGAATGGTGATTTTTCGCTATGTATTTGAACGTGATGGAAATTTGATTACTAGAACTTGTTAATAAGCTTTGTTCAAATATACCTACCGCACCAAAAATCAACATCAAATAAAATTCCAAGTGGGAACAGTGTTTTTTTGTTTCTTCGTTATAGAATAACCATAAACGATTTTTCTTTCGCTACTGTACTTTGCGTAGTAGGCGGGGACAAATAGTTTGGGTAATGATGTTATGTCTTGGTGTGATAGAGTTTGGCTGTTTTGCGGTGCAAGATGGTGATTAACAAATGAACGTAGGGTATCAGGACAGGGCGGGATAGCATTCTCGCCAATATTCGATTCCTTCAGGAACGGTTTCCAATGGTCGGAAAGAGATGGACAAGTAGAATGGTCTTTGTTTGATGTTGGATGGTGGGTCACTGAGTGATTCGTTTGTGGATGGGATGGGGGCACATTTAATTGATTTGCTTGATGATTAGTACTGTGATGATTAGTATAGTGATGAGGTACATATCGGTTTGTTTGGGATACCCCGGCAGGAACAAAGGGTTTGTTGTAGGTGTGAGGTGGAGGATATTTTGTTTGGTGTTCAGTGGCACGAGTAAAGGATGGGGGGTAAGTTTGTGGGGCAAATGGTTTGGTTTGGTGTTTAGTGGCATTGATGATGGGTGGACTGTATAGTTGCAGGAGGATTTGCGTGCTGTGCAGTGCCATTGTTGGTGGTGGACACGACGTAGGGTAGGAGTGTGAAGGATCGAGTTTGGTGGGCAGCAGCATGAATAATGGGTGTCGCGTTGGTTTGGGATGTTAGGGGGTTAGTTTGTTGTGACATGGCGTAGGTGATGAATGGGCGTAGGGTAGCGGTGCAACTGGTATAGGTCGGTGTGCAGTGGTGACATGCATAGTGGGTGCAGCGTTTGGTTTGGGTTTATATGGGTTTGGTTGGTGTGCATTGTAATAGCTGTTGAATGGAGCGTAAGGGTTAGGTTGGTCAGCCCCAGTCCAAGAAAATGATGGGGTGTAGGATTGAAATGACGATGATTTGGTTTGGTACGCTGCAGCTTGGGGTATTGACGGAGAGGTAGGCATGGTCCTGGACGCAGGCGTGAGGCAGCGACAGCGTGTCGGCTTGCAGCTAAACGTGATGCCGGTGAAAATAGGAAGGGGAAAAGGCTTAGGTTTGAGGCTAAATGAAGCGATTGAAGCTCGTGGTGCGGTGGCTGTCGGGTATTGAGTTCATCTGAGACATTTTTCCGTAGAAACTCCCCAATAAGTCAGTTACCAACGGAACATTGACATAATTCGTCTTTATCAAATTATGTCTTCTTGATTTACAATAGTCATCGTCTGTCCAATCTCCTAGAATTTTTCAACGAGGTCACTGCGATATACGACAAAACCAAAGCTGTCGACCTTATTTATCTTGACTTCCAAAAAGCGTTTGATAAGGTTCCCCATGAACGCCTACTGAAAAAAGTGGAGGCACGTGCCAGAACTGGAAAAGTGGCCGGGTGGCTTCGAAATTTGCTCACGGGCCGCAAGCAACGGGTCTGTGTCGGCCAAGGAAAAAGTCAGTGGGCTGCGGTAACATCAGGAGTATCCCAGGGCTGCGTTCTTGAGAACATTCTCTCAATAATTCATAGAAATGACCTGGACACAGACATCATCAGCAAGTTAACAAAATTTGCTGAGGACATTAAACTCTGCCACAAAGCGGACTGTGAGCCGGATCGCATAACTATCCAAAGGGATCTTGATAACTAATGGACGGGTCTGATAATTGGGAAATGAACTTTTATATATAAAAAAGGCACTTTTATGCACATTGGATCCCAAAATCGAAATTCTGCTCACGTGATGGCAGGCCAGCATGTGACTGAAGTCGACCAACAACGAGACCCTGGAATCACAAGCACCAAAGATCTCAAGTGGAAAAAACAAGTGGAAGCTAGCTACAAGAAAGGCAATAGAGTCAATGGCTTTATATCCAGAAACTTCCACTACAAGTCCAGGAACATCGTGCTTCCATTGGCCAGGCCTCAAATGGAATTTGCAGTACAATTTTGGTCCCATTACCTATGAAGGGATATTAACAAAATAAAACTTGTTCAGCATCGAGCAACAAAAATGATTCCGGAACTCAGAAATAAGGCATTTCCGCAAAGACTCGACGAACTTGAACTGATAGCACATGAAAGAAGACGAAGTGGAGGCCAGTTAATAGAAACCCTCGAATACCTGAACGGGTTAACTAAAAATATTCCTGAGGGCCTATTTGACCGAGATTATAACCAAAGAAACAGAAATAGCGGGTAAAAACTGCAGCTAAAACCCTTCCGAACATCATTGGCTGAGAACTTTTTTCCCATCAAGATATCAACAACTTGGAACCGCCTACCACATGATGTGGTAATAACGTAAGCCCCTTTAAAAACCGCCTCGACAAACACTTTGAGACTAATCCACCCCTTTATATGAAAAAAATGACGTTAGGACTATTGCTGCCAAGGTGGCAACAACTTCAGTTGGAGCCTTCAGCATTCGGCAGCCCATGAACGATGGGCACCTCATCTAGGCTGGGCTAGTTGTACTACAAATTAAATTTTGTAGCACTGCAAGAATTACCTCTTCAGTCCGTCCCAGGACTACTACTAGTACTACACGACACGTTCACTTCCCACGACGACACAAGCGGCGATGAGTGCAGAAACTATCTAATGTCCTATGAAATATACTAATCGCAGGTAGTTACGTGCGACAAACTGGTCGACAGTGGAAGTATCATATACTATTTTATCGCATCCTGGGCACGATCACAATGCATTGACCAAGTCATCTCTTTTCGTGTATCAGACGGCACCCCCGAGAGGTGGCGCGCCATGTTCGACGTTAACGTGGTGGGACTGTGTCTGCTAAAACATGCATCACATTGCATTAACCAAGTCATCTCTTTTCGTGTATCAGACGCCACCCCCTAGAGGTGGCGCGCCATGTTCGTCGTTAACGTGGTGGGACTGTGTCTGCTAAAACATGCATCACATTGCATTAACCAAGTCATATCTTTTCGTGTATCAGACGGCACCCCGAGGAGTGGCGCATCATGCTCGACGTTAACGTGGTGGGGATGTGTCTGCTAAAACATGCATCACATTGAATTAACTACGTCATCTCTCTTCGTGTATCAGACGGCACCCCCGAGGAGTGGCGTGCCATGCTCGACGTTAACGTGGTGGGACTGTGTCTGCTAAAACATGCATCACATTGAATTAACTACGTCATCTCTTTTCGTGTATCAGACGGCACCCCCGAGGAGTGGCGTGCCATGCTCGACGTTAACGTGGTGGGACTGTGTCTGCTCACCAAACTCTCCGTGCAGAGCATGAGGAAGCAAGGCATAGACGACGGACACATCATTCACATAAGCAGGTCCGTGCAAACTCATTGTCACCTTATATTTTAGTGTCACGGTAGGTAAAATGGACTCTCAATACATCTCCTAAATGTAGTGAGATATATGCAAGAAAAAATCAAACAATCTTGTTTCATTCAACCGTTTATTATTTTTTAAAACAAATATCCCATTTGAACATATAACATGTAATAGCTTCATTCGGTGCACATGTAAACCGAACTTGAAATATGGTTCCATTTGACCCATGTAGTTGTTAAACGGGGTATTTTATTTTCCTTACTTAATTAGAGAAGATCTGTCCCCTGTCAACACTCTGGAGAGATAACTATATAATTTAAATATACATTTTATTGATTTCCATATATGTAGTAGTAGAAGCAGATTCGAATAAGGAGACAAAACGAGTTGTTCCTACAAAGAAGTGAAACAAGAGTTAGGGATAGTCAACGAGGCTTTAGAAATTCATGCACACATACAGAAAAGGTAGGTTGTAAGGGCAGAAAGGAGAAGGACCACCACTACTGCCGCCATCACCTACTACCACCACCCTACTACTACCCGGTCATTTCAGCCCAGAGAAAAAAACGCTCGAGAGTCAGGCAACTTTATCAGGAAAGGGGCGAACAAGACGTGAAGAGAAGGATGCAGGTTTCAGGCGGTTGCATCTCAGACGGTCGAGCAGAGACGGACACGCGCACACACGCTCAGCGGACTCATACTTTTCCTCCAGCGCATGCCTGTCGGCTTGCCCGAAAGGTTGAGTCGGATGGATTCCTACTAAATATTGAGTTTACTTTCATAGTAGCGTATGTGAAATAAATTTTGACAAGTATGTATTCATTTAGGAGGAGCACTACACCCAGTTGCCTAGGTAGTGGTCCTTACCCATTTGCTCAGAAGGTTAAGTCTTCTGTATGCAAGTGGGTCCTTGAAGGCTGTCGCACTTCAAGGTGAGACGTCGGAGTGACATCTCCTAGGAAAAGAGTTGCTCTTGGCATCTCCTGAGTTTAATCAATAGAAATATGAGTATTTTTGGCTTTGAAAACTATTATTATTGCAAGATTTAGTCCTAGAATGGTAGAAATATTTAGGTTTTGAAATTAGGTTAAATCGTGTTTAATCAGAAGGTACAAAGGTATTTTTCATTTTGAAAAACAATTATTGCAAGATTTAATGAAAAAACAATATTTAAATTTGAAATTGGCTCGAACATCGAGTTTAATCAAAAGAATCTGAAGTATTTTTAAATTTTTGAAAAACAGTTACTGCAGAGCTTAGTCCAAAAAAGGCAAAAAAGTTGTATTTAAATTTTGAAATTAGCTCGAACATTTGTGCTCTGCTCATTGCTGCATCAGGTTTGGCCCGGATCTGTGCTACAGGAGAGAAGACGGTTAGTTCATCAATACTGTACATATGACTAACTTTCAAGATTAGATGCCGGAGGGTCATATCCAAAAAAATTAAGTTATGTTATGTGTCAAAAAAATATTTTATCATAAATTTCAGGGTGAGATACCAAAGAAGTATTTCCAAGATATGAAGAATATTTCAAGGTGAGATGCCAGAAGGGAATTTCTAAAAAATGTTGTTCCCCTAGGAAACCGGCGTGGCCACCCAAAGGAAACAGTTTTCTGTTAATATTAATCTCTTTTATTTTTTCTTCTTCCCTCCTGACACGGAGAGAAAAAGAGAAGGAAAAAGAGAGTAACATCGTATCAACAGTGCGCCTCCATAGGAATATACACACTGACTCAACAATGGATGATATACGTCGAATCAACGCCAAGCCTGTTGCGGCTCACCGGCATGCCGCTAAATCTCCGGCAGACTTCTCCCGCACTAGGTATTTCGTATTTGTTATCTATCTTTGCCCATTTCTCTTCTTTCTTTTTCTCTCCCGATAGGAGGGCAGACAAGAAAAAAATAAAAAAAAACATCGTGTGTGCAAGGTCCCTCCGGGGGAAAATACTCTTTGCCTTAATAATGAATGAAATACGGCGAATCTACACCGTACCGTAGAGTTGAGCAAGTGCTCTCCTCTTGGTGCGCGTTCAATTTTTGCATATCATGGAGTGTGGGGGTGAGTGCTGCCGTTGCGGCTCATCGGCAATCGCCGCTGGATCGTCGGCAGACTTTCATATTCACAACGTACATAGTTTGCATCTGTTTGCTATATTTTCTTTTTTCTTTTTCCTCCCAGGGAGAGGGTAGAAGAAATTTAAAAAAAGAGTCTACCACTGTGTCAACAAGGTCCCTCCACAAGAAGATACTCATTGCCTCAATAATGAATGATATACGTTGAATCTACGTCGTGCCATTGGAGTTGAGCAATTGCTCTCTTCTTATAGCGGGTTCGATTTTCAAATATCATAGTGTGTTGGGGAAGGCTGCCGCTGCAGCTCAGCGGCATGCCACTTAGTCGCCGGTAGACTTCGCTCGTACTAGGTAGTTCGTATTTGGTGTCTTTCTTTTCCAATTTTTATCTTTTCGTTCTCTCTCCGGACAAGGAGGGTAGAAAAGGAAAAAGAAAAATACCATCGTGTCGGCAAGGTTCCTCTATAGGAAAATACCCATTGCCTCAATAATGGATGATATACGTCGAATCTACGTCGTACCAATGGAGTTGAACAATTGCTCTCCTCTTGGTGCTGGTTCTATTTTCATGTATCATAGTGTGTGACAGTTAATCTGCTGTTGCGTCTCGCCGGTAGTCGCTGAGTTGCCGACAGATTCACCTAGTAGACAGTAGGTGGTCATCGTACCACATAAGAAAAATTAAAATAACGAGTAGAAGTACATGTTATTCCTCTGAGTCTTTACCGCCGCATCAAGTTGAGCAGGGCTCTTCACTTAAGCGGTTTCGATTTGCAGGATAACATAGTCCCTGCATCTGCTTGTCCCGTTAGAACAGCAGATGGTCTCGCAAGCTAGCGAGATGGGTAATTGCGAGTACCATTACGGGCTCAGACCCAGTAACGAAGGCCTTGGCGTAGATTTAGGGGTGGATGCGAGCTGCCGTAACACCTCTAACCCGGTGTATCCCGATTGGAATGATCGTACTGAGGTGCAGTAATATTATCAGTCTGTCTGTACTTGCAATGCAGTATTATCAGTCTGTTTGCAATGTAAACAGTAGAAAGCGATCCGTTCCGATATGGATTTTTCAGTCGCTCGAGTTGGTTAGCAATAGCAATCATTACAATGGTACTTATTAGAAAATTATGCGTAATAGTTAACAACTACCATTACCAGCGACATGCTCTTATTGTTACTAATAACGAAATTATTAGTAATAATAACTTGGATTGTGAAAAGAGCCGTGTCGCGCTCCTTCCCACTGTTCCTATAATTATAGTCTCGACAGCTCCTGGAAAAGTCGTATCGTTCATATGTTGAACAAATCACGTAGCCCAGTGCTTGTCAAGCACGTTTTCGAGCGCATTCACGGATTCAGGGCCAACTACAGCAGCTGGTAAGTTGTTCAAAATCCGCGAGATTGCAATCGTTAAAAAGTGTTGCACTATAGTCGTAGCGAAATATTTTCCTACAAGTTTCGCCCCGTTGTTTCGTGTACGAATGTTGTGGTCTCTGTCAAATAGGCCGACAGGGCTTACGTTGGTGAATCCCTTCAGGCATTTGAAGGTTTCAATGAGCTGGCCCCTCAGCCTTCGTTGCTCGGGGGTGATGAGGCTAAGCTCTTTCAGCCTTTCCTCGTAGCTGTGCGGCGTAGCTGCGAGATGAACGATGCTGGATGCGTTTCAGTTTGGCTATGCCCCCTTCATGGGTGACGACCAAAATTGGACTGCATGCTCGAGGGGAAGACGGACGAGGAACGTGAACAACGGCAATACAATGTTCTTCGTTTTGCAGTGGAAGTTACGGAGGATGAAACCATGGTTACGGTAAGCCATATTGTAACTTTCTTCGACCTGAGCGTCCCATTTCAAGTCTTTCGAAATTATAACGCTCAAGTCTCTTTGCTGGTAAACAGTTGCAAGATCGCTTGCTGCCATCGTGAGGTTGGAATTAACATTGCAACATCCCGTGTGCATAACTGTACATTTTGCAACATTGAAGGGCATCTGACACGCTGCCCACCATTGGACGAGTTTTCGAGTTCTTGTTGGATCTCAACTCTTCTCTCTCCCTTCATGGTACATAACAAAGCTTAGTGTCGTCGTCAAATTTCGATACCTTTGACAGCAGCCCCGCATCCATGTTGTTTACAAAGATGAGGAAGTGGATAGGACCTCGGACACTGCCCTGGGGCACCCCAGAGGTAACATGGCCCCACTCAGACAGAGCCTGGCCGATGCTGACACGCAGTCAGCGAAGCACGTTGCCAGCTCAGAGACTTTGTGTAACAGGCTCCTACGCGGCACCTTGTCGAAGACTTTTTGGAAGTCTAGGTAGATGAGATCCACTGCCTTGCGGCGGTTGTACACGGTGATCACCTCATTGAGAAAATCCAGCCGATTCGTCAGACAGCTCCTTTTGCAGCGAAAACCGCGTTGAGTGTCATGAATGAGTCTGTTGTCTTCCAGATGATCGGCGAGATAATTTCGTATCAATCACGCGATGGTTTTATACTCGATCGACGTCAAGCTGATTGGTCGATAGTTGCTGTGTAATTTTGGGTCACCTTTCTTGAAGATTGCCGTGACATTAGCAACTTTCCAGTCTTTGGGGACCTCGCCACTCGCCATCGATAAGTTGAAGATGTGATCAGGGAATCCGCCAATTGTTCTCGAGTTCTTGGGTGGTGTCCACCGGGACCAATAGTTTTGTAATGTCCAGTCCCTCAAGTTGTTTGACAACTTCCTCTCTCATGAACACCATGTCGTTGAGGCTGATTTCTCCAGCGTAAGCAGTATCTCGTTCATAGCCGGGGCCCCCAATTGTAAAAACTGAACAGAAGAAGCTATTCAGGACACTGGCCATGTCCTCAGGTGACGTTCTGAGGACACCACCTTCATCCATTAGCTGACCAACTGAGTCCCAAGCCATTCTACGCTCATGGACACAGTGATAGAAATCCTTCGGGTTCTCTTTGGTGTTATCCGCAATGTTTTTCTCTTTCGTACGCTTAGTGGATCGGACTAGCCTACTGGCTGTTCTACACGTCAGGCGATGCTGTTTGCCTCTGCGGTTTTATCACTCATTCGTTGCGCATTTAGTTGATCGCGACGATTCAAGGCTCTTACAACTTCGACGTTCCACCAAAGGGGCCTGATCCTCTCAGCGGGATCAATTGTCCTTAAGGGTACATCGGTCGCTAGCCTCGCAAACTCTCTCATTGAGGATGCGGCAGCAAACTTTCACCGTACCTTTTCAGAGTTGTCCGATTAGATTAAGCTCACTTAGTTGTTCTCTCATCCCCTGAAAGTCTGCTCGCGCTAACTTGGGGCGACAAATAGCTTCCTGGGGGGCTGCACGGGGCACTTTGCTTGTGAATTCCACCGCGTTGTGGTCAGCACCTCCCAGTTTGTTACCAACTATAATGTTGCCGACCAAGCGCTCCTCAGCTGACATGACTAGGTCCAGTATGTTGTTCCCTCGGGCTGGTTCACGAACATACTGGGTCATGCCATTATCGGCGATAAACTCCGTAAGTTTATTGCCTGGGGCCTGTGAAGTTAGATTCACCCAGTCAAAATAAGAGAGATTGAAGTCGCCGAAGATGATAGTCTGTGATTATTTGAGACTATTTATTCCAGCTTCTCATAGAGCTGGGCATCTTGTTCCGCAAGGGTGTGACTGTTGCGGTACACCAATGCCAGCTTCAGTGTCACATGGGCTACTATGATTTCTGCGTTGAGTATTTCGCAAGAAACTGTGGTGAGCTTTGCTCTAAGAAATGGATGCAGTATCTCCTTTATGTATTGCACGGACCCGCCCCTTGTTTACTAGGGATAGGTTTGTCTACACTGAACATTTTGCAGCCTGGTAGCATTATCTCTGCTGCCAGGTTTCTACGCTTATTCTACGTTTATGCCAATGACATCAAACGAGTATACAGTCACCAGTTCTCTCAGTTCGACGAACTTAGGGGCATATGACTGCGCGTTACAGAAGAAGACCTTTAGACGGTGTGTGTCTCGGTTTTCTTCATCATTGGAGGGGTCTTGACCTGGCGGCTGTGAACCTGGATCTTGACCGTCCTTAGTATTGCCTTCTTGTGAGCCCTGTAACGCATCTACCGTGCCCGCAGCTTTTTTCTCATGGAGTGACCGACTAGTCATCGCTCCCGTCGGTGAAGTTGCTGCGAGCACGAGGCCCTCTAGGTAGGGTTCCTTGCTGCCAAAACTGGTCCGTTTAAAGCACGCTGGACCCCTAACTTTTGGGCATAGTATTTCTTAGCGCTTAGATGGAGATGTCTGCCAAGTCGGGCATTTCCTACGTCATTCAGGTGCAAGCCGACTCTTAGAAACAGGTCGGGCCTCTCCCGAAAGTCATCAAACTAGTTTATGAAGGATACTCAATTGGACTTGCAAATAGTCTCGAGCGCTCGATTTGTATAGGTTAGCTCGACATCATCATTCATTCGCGGTAAGATGGATGTGATGGCCACTCGATCCGTTTTTGCCTGGAGGTTAGATCTTCCGACCCTGTCCTCTTAAGATCATTGATCACCTCTGATCACCTCTCACTCTGATCTTTCCTCTGATCTTTTCAATCGTAGCACCGAGTTTGCAAGTAACTCGCCTCTATGCTTTACACCTATGAGCGAATTCAACCTCCTGATGTTGGACGATAGAGTCAACTAGGACAAGTGTCTCAATTTCGCCGTCTAGGTCGGTGAACTTCTCAAAAGTGTTCCGCGTTGGCAGCGCAAACACTGGCCGGTTCACGAAGGTGAACCGGTTCTGGACCTGATGAAATCCCCCCGAATCTACGCCGACCCGTCGAGGCTGGAGGCGGTTTCGATCCGCGGATGTTTCCGGAAACCGATGAGTAGAGATTAGAGATTAGAGTAAGGAAGACAAACGAAAACAAGTGCTCATGTCGAGTGTTTCCTTTAAAATATGAGTATGGAATAGTCAACGAGGCTTTGAGAATTCACGCACATGTAGACAAAAAGGAAGGTAGTAAGGATAGAAAGGAGAAGGACCACCACTACTGACATAATTTCCTCCACCCCACTACTACCCGGGACATTTCAGCCCCGGAAAAGAAAAGGTCGTGTCAGGACGACAGTTCAGGATCGGGGCGAACAAGAAGCAAAGAGAAGTATTTTGGTTCCAGGCGGTCGCATCTCAGATGGTCGAGCAGAGACGGTCACGCCCATACGCTTCGCGGACTCACATTTTTCTTCCTCGAGCGCATGCCTGTCGGCTTGCCCCAGAGGTTTGGTCAGACGGACTCCAACTAGGTATTGAGTCTATTTCCAAAGGACCATATGGGAATCAAATTTCGACAAGTATGTGCACATTTAGGAGAGCAGCAGACCCAGTTGCCCGGGCAGTGATCCTCCCCCATGTGCTAAGAAGATTAAGTCTTCTGTACGTAAGCGATTCCTTGAAGGTTGTCGCAGTTCAAGGTGAGATGTCTGAGCGACATCTTCTAGGGATAGACCTGCCCTTGGCTGATCTAGAGTCTAGGTCGGAATTTTCAAAAATGTCGTGAAATTTTTATAAGTGCAATGTAAGATAGCTCCACGCCCAGATTCCTGAGAGTGGTCACCCCTAGCGTTCGGTAGAGTAAGTCTCTGAACACGTGTTGTTGGTTCTACAAGAGCATTTCATGTGAGATGTCAGAAGGACATCTCCTCAAAAAAAGTTGCTCCTGGGAACTCCTGAGTTTAGTCAAGTGAAACATATTTTTAAATTTGTTGAATAGTTATAGCAGAATTTTAGTCAACAAAGCTAGAGATCAGTGTTTACATTTTGAATTTAGACAATAGTCAAGGGGAACACAATGTTTCAAATGTTGACAAGCATCTAGCGTAGAATTTAATCCGTATGCATGGTTATCCTAACCTATGATTATGTTATCCTAAACTCAAAGGTTAGGCAAAGAATTGCAAACATCGTGTCTGTCGCAGGTAACATCGAATTGTCGAAATCAGTAGAAGAATATGTTTCAAAGAGTTTAATAATGCCATAAGCCCATCTCGAGGTAAATGATCAAGATGTTTTACAGATTGTTAGGATGTAAATCAGAGTCCGATCAGATCTTGAAACGGAGTCATCGTCAATAATATGAAACTTATAGGAAATAAAAGACAAATCATAGATGCAAGTCGTCAAAGGATGTGGAGTCAAGTGGAGATATTGAAGTTAAATAAGAAAAAACATAGTGTGAGACCATGTGTCCGTTTGTATGAAACTGGATACAAATTTGAATTACTTGTTGCATTCAATCCATCCAAGTTTGAAAATTGGGCCTCTCTGCTAACTAGAGTCGTCTGGAATAGTTCATATGTATATATCAATGACTGAATACCATATCTAAGGTTAGGTTAGCTTATGATGGGTGTGAATAATAGATTAAAGTGATGTAGAATTGTGTCAAATCAAAAATAATTTGAAATACCTGTAACATTCAAACCATCTAAGTTTGATAATGGGTCCTCTCTGCTAACAAATATGGGTTGAGAGTGACAACGAAATAAATAACATATATGTTGAAGTGATATTTAGAGTCGTTTGGAGGGTTTTATATGTATAAAACAATGATTTCATGTGTATGTAACAATGAGGCTAGGTTAGGTTTTGATGGGTGTGAATAACATGTAAAATCAAGAATCATATGAAAAAAGGTATAACACTTAAAACAAACGATGTAATTTGCATAAGAAAATGAATGAAATTTGGTAGATCGAAATTGAAAGTTTATATAAAAACTGCAAGTGATAGATCAAAATGTAGAGCCGTGAAGAGGGATTTTATATGTATATATCATAAATCAATGATTAAGTATCATTTGTACGCAGGAAAAATCTCGAACGATGTCACATAATTAATGGTTAAGTTGGTTAGGTTAGGTTAGGTTGCCTAGGTATTATTGCATCTGGCAGTGCATGGTAACCCTTTTTGCACAAAAGGTGTGTAAATGCCTACATGGTATCGACACATGTGCCGACACAGTGAGGCTAACGACCCTGTATATATGCATTGTATTGACACATGTGCCGACACAGTGAAGCTAACGATCCTGTATATATGCATTATGTCGACACATGTGCCGACACTGTGACGCTAACGTATTTGTATGAAAAATTATATGTATATACCTGGTTTGTAACATTAAAAAAAAGCTACGTAAAATAGAGCCGCGTGAAGGGGATTTGATATGTACATAGCACAAAATAAGGACTATATATCATACATAACTATCAAACTTGAATGAAAATATATAATTATTGGTTAAGTTGGTTAGGATGACTAGATCTTTGAACCTAATATCGTGTGAAACTGTTCCACATTAAAAAGTGTAATAAATTGAAGTGCATTAGTTCTCTTGGTTCCTACCTGCTAAGTCTCATCCAAACATGTAGCAGAGATATCGATAAAAATTCTGGAATCTAAGCATCTGAAAAGGACATTTGTTGGATGCAATTGGAGAAATGTATTCAAACTGGTTTTGATATGTTTAATATACAGTCCAAGTGGAGAGTTTTATACATATCAATATCATACATAAGCATCAAACTTGAATAAAAATACATAACTATTGGTTACGATGACTGTTAGGTTAGGTTGCCTAGGTATCAATGTATTTGGCAGTGTATGGTAACCCTTTTGCATTGATTGATATTTGATCTACGTTGTCGTGCATTGATATATATTTAGCTAATTATGTACCTTAGACATGGTTTATATCCTAGATCTTGTTGACTGCGGACCTTACATCACAGATCTGTAGTAAATATGTTACAGTGGATTTATTCAATATTCGTTATAATAGACGAAAATGGTAGGAGCAACACATACAATATTACAAAAAAATCTTATTCTAATAGTGCAACCATTCATAAAACTTGCTAACTCTTCAACACCCATAGCAATCACTGACATATGCGGAGGCTTACATAGACGTTTTGAACTCTACAGTCTACTAACGAGCGATCACCTAACCTTACTTGAAAGTAATCGATATTACTGGACTTGTAACAAACAAAGTGAAAAAATATATACATGTAGGCACACATTCTGCTGAAGATTGGTAAAACTACAGGGTCAAATGGATAGATTTGATAAGACTAAAGCATAAATCGATTAAAAAATACCTAACATAAGTATGCAAACGGGAGAAAGAAAAAATCCTTGGCTAGATTAGGTTAGGATGAGTTAAGTTTACGGCCATCATCACGATGCTTTACTGAAAAATGCTGTAGTGGATATTGTGAACGCTTGAATGACAGTTATTCTGAATTGGAACGCAATCTCATAACAAAGCCTGAATTAATCGATGACTTCTAAGTGTACAACTGCCAACGTATCACAAGCATTTATATGAGTAAGACTTGCTGGAATAAGCATCTAGTAAAGACATGCGAGCGGATAACATAATTGAGATGTACATTAAATTATTGAAGAATGTCAACACTAACACTCTACACAAATTCGATAGATCAGCTCTCCAAGACGACATGGAACCGGAGTCGAGAGGTGAAACATATCAATATTCTGGACCATATTTACTGTATATCACACTTTATCATCTGGAAGATTTGAGACGGCCGCCGCCGCTTGACGATGCCGCGCATTTCAAGCAATGGCGGCTGGGGTCATTGGCAGACAATTCATCCGGTTCTGTCGAGGATAATATAGAAGACCTCTCTACTGTCAACACTTTGGACAGACCTCTTTACTTATTTTCATAACAACTATATGACCTAAGGATTTAAGGATTTAAAGGATTTAAGGATTTAAATTTTTTTTAGGCATAATGACATGTTGACAAAATAACATGAACTATCAGAATACACAGATGATACGTACTAAGTCTTCGTCAGTGTGAACTTCTGAAGACAACATTTGCTACTTAGGTGAATTTAATATTAACTTAAAACTAGGGTTGAGGGGTAAGGACCAACCGATGGAAATTGTTGGAGGACATCCTCTACTCTCCACTTTTTAATATGTCGAGACAGATGCAAGCATTACATTGGAACATTAATTTCAATAAAAATTAGCAGAGTAAGTCGGATCACCGACGTTTACTTTATCATGACTATTTACTGTTTCATCGGTCATTTACTAAGCTTGAGAGCAGAAAATGTCCGACATGAGGTTGTCTATTACATTACTCACACATTGTTTGGCGTACGATGGAGTCAATTTTAAACAAACTGCAAAGTAAGCATGACATATTAACATTTGCACACGGGAAATAAATATTTCAATGAGTCATAATCGACGGGTACACTAAATGGACGGATTTCTACATGAAGAAGATAATTGGAAATTTGAGCATATGAGGCGAAAAAAAAAACATCTATAAGATGAAATTATGAAACATAAATAGTTGACACGGTAAATTGCATAGCAAAAGTAAATTACAATTCAAGATTATCTGCACGTACATGTTCAAACAGGTATAATTTTAGTTTACGTTTAAAGGTAGCAATACTTCTGCCAGTCCTTATATCTATGGTAATCGAATTCCAGGTTTTAGCAGCTCTGTATTTTAAAAATATTTGGGACTGGGTTGACGGGTTCGGGTAATTTGCAAAATCCGCAGTGTTGCGAAGATCGTACCTAGGATTATTTCCGATGTTATCAATGTATGTTAAATGATTGAAAGCTTTGTAGACAAACACTGCAGCGGAAAAGTTAATGATTCGACACAGTGGGAGAATGTTCCATTGACAAAAGAGAGGCAACGTGAGGTCACATCTGCTAGCATGTGATAGTATTCTGATGACATCCTTTTTTACTATGAACGATGGGTTTTAAGTTTGTTTTGTAGGTAGACGCATACACGTTTACACAATACGTGAGAAAATGATGAATAAGGCTATAGTACAAAATACTTTTTGCAGGAGTGATAAGACAATTTCTAATTTTTTATTGGATGCCACATGATTTGGACAATTTCCCGGCAACAAATGAGAAGTGATCTTTCCAGTTAAGTCTCTGTTTTACATTTACCCCGAGAAACTTTTTTTTTTGCTACATATGCCACCTGTTGACCGTTCAATTCAACTTGTGTGTTAGGAATGTGTATCATCCTCCTGGAAAATATCTTGACCTGCGTCTTGTCGACATTTAGCGTCAGCTTGTTGGATGTGAACCAGTTTGAAATGTGAACAAATTGATTATTCGATTGTAAACTAATTGATTATTCATGATAACTTGAATACGCATTTTATAGATTACCTTACATGTTCACATTAAACCGTTGGAACAATAAACTTATTTATGTTTATCGCGTTTTGTAGCACTAGGTAGAGTTGTGGTCGTCGACCCTTGTCAGGTAAGAAGTACAAGAAGAGTATAACTGCTAATTCTGCCCAGCTCTGTTTATTTTGTTGGACTCTCTACAGAGACTCTCCTAATGTCTCATCAAGAACTGGTCGACAGGGGATGTTCTATACATTGTTTCCCATCATGTCCTGGACATGATAGAAGCCCACGTGCCTTGTGAAGGAATAAGATAGGGATAAATAGAGCTAGTTTTCAGTCTACGGAGTTCGCCATTCGTGTTTCACTGACGGGCGGAGTCAGGACGACGGGACCGGAACTGGTTTTAGCAGGCGGAAGGGGTGGACGAACGGACAGCTTTCGGATTTTTCATATGCCATTCATATGTTAATAGGTTATACAAATATTTGTTGATAGGTTAAATACCATCACTCCTTCCATATCATCACTCCTGTCAGTTATCTCTCTCTCTCTCTCTCTCTCTCTCTCTCTCTCTCTC
>SDVV010001238.1:0-26414 GCA_016164225.1 Gammarus roeselii | reverse complement strand
TATATATACAAATATCCCGTTATAGGTGGCAACATTAGGCCAATTCGTATGTAACAAAGTTTAATGAAAATAAGAAAGCAAATCTCGAAATTGACTTGATCCAGGGGGAAATCATCATCATGACCGTGATAGAGCTGAGGTAGTGGAAAACAAATTGTGCCTATTTACAAAATAAAATCTGGTTCGCATGCAACAATTTATCGAGGATGAAGATCAGAATGACTTCGAATTAGAAAATTATCGAATAATTAGAATACAAGAAGAACAAGCAATGCAACTGTGGAATCATGACCATGGAACAACCTTTGTTATTTGCATTAAAGACACGATGGAGTACATGAAGGATTTTGAGAGTAAGCTGAAATAGAGTGATGAAGGGTATGGTTGGATGTTCGAACCATGCTGTTTCAAAGCAAAACGTGTAGATAGCATTGATGATGCAAGCAAGATTTGTGAATAATACTAATAAATTACTAATAAACCGTGTATATCCTAATTCAATGATTACATTATCAAAAAAACTCGAAAGGTTAAGCAATGAATACATCGTGTAAGTCAGAGGTATCAAAGGTATGCCGAAGGCAGTATAATTCGTTTCATGGCATGAAACGAAGCTCAAATGGTGATCATCATAAATTAGTCACTGACAATCAAGGGGAAAATCTGGGGTAAATGTTCTGGATGTGTTACAGATTGATAGGACATAAATCGGAGTCGCATCAGACCTTGCTCAATCATCATTGTGATCCTCATCTGAAAGGATGGTGTAAAGGTTGAGTTGGCGTTATTTGAATAAAAAAGGTAGTTTTCTCTATCTGTGCGGAAGGGAAATACATTTCAATAATGATAAATCAACGAGCAATTTGTAACGAAGTCGTCGTCAAAATTATGGAAATTATTGGAGAAAAAGGCAAATCATAGATGTAAGTCATCAAAGGATATAGTGTCAGGAGTTTTTAAAGTAACTAGGTATACCTGGTGTAAGACGAAATGTTCATTTGTGTGAAACTGGTTACAAATATGAATCCCTTGTAACATTCATCCATTTAAGTTTGAAATGAACCTCTCTGTTAACTAATACGAGTCGGGTCGCTATCCCTGGCGCTAAATTCTTTTATAGCTAACGTCAGATCAGCCCTTTTCATCTCCGCCAACTGCCTTATCAGCCACAAGTTGTTCCGACTACCTACCTTCGGTACAAGTTTTTAACAGCGAACATTCATAGCCACAGGGCGTACCATTTTACTGGTTATCACTTTATTGAAACTTTTCCTTCCCAACCTAACCTAACCTAGGGTACTTGTTTCTAACCCGCGGGGCAAAGGTACGTATTTCTAACCTGCGGGGCAAACATACGTATTTTTTCTAGGGTTCGTAATGCTGTTTTTTAGCGTTTTTTTATTGAAGTTTCATTAATGTGATAACCAGTACGTTGGTACACCTGTTTAGGTGTATAAAGACAGTGGCAGATATGACAGTGGCAGATTTTGAAGTGGCGGAAAATGCGTGTGGGCTGAAACATCGTTTAGGTCGAAGGCACGTGTGCTGAAAGATTTTTAGCGGTTATGAGAGTGTCCGGCTATGACAGTGAGGTGAAGTGAAGTGGTGAAAGTGTGCGAGTGCGGAAATAATTTTAGCGCGAACGCTGGGCTCCCTACGAGTCGAGAGTGTCAACGAAATATAATAACATATATGTAAAAGTGATATTTAGAGTCGTGTGGCGGGCTTCATATGTATATAACAATTATTGAACACCATACATAAAGTTAGTATAGGTTTGATTTTGATGTAGAATTGTGCCAAAATTCAAAATAATATGAATCACGGATAGCATTTAATTATCGATATAATTTACAAATGAAAAAATGTCCAATATTTACTCAATCCAGATTGAAATAGTGTAGTCGAACTGCTAAAGATAGATCAAAATGTAGAGGAACGTGGAGAGATTCATATCATACAAGCGAGATAACAATGATTTGACGCCAGTCAGCAGCCCCCCTTCCCCCCCTCCATTACGTATCGCATTGAGACTTATATAGAGAGGATAACACATTTGGCGGTGTATGGCAACCCTCTTGTCCAAATGACGTACATGGTGGATGAATCGATGGGGAAATTCATAAATTTCAATAACCTACATAACCATCCTGCCTGTATAAGATAGGTTTGGGTAGCTTAGATTGGCTAAACCTTTTAATCTAACATGACGTAGAAACTGATTCATATCGGAAATTTTGCAAGTAATGGAGTGAAATAGATCTATTGGAATCAGGGTGCTGAGTCTCATCCAAATATGTAAGGGGGGAAACTAAAATGTTACTGAAATCTAAACAAGTGCAAAAGGATACTTGCTAGATCAAAATTGGATGAGTGTAATCAAACTGTGGAAGATAGGCTAAATATTTTGACCTAGTGGAGATCATCATATATATCAATACCCTACATATCCATCATGATACTAAATTATTGACCAGGTTAGGATAGCGTAGATTGCTCATATTAGTGCTGGGATCGGTCTTTTTTCGCTAACATTAGTGCATACATTTATACATTAGGGCTGGGATCAGT
This sequence comes from Gammarus roeselii, assembly GCA_016164225.1. NCBI lineage: Eukaryota > Metazoa > Arthropoda > Malacostraca > Amphipoda > Gammaridae > Gammarus > Gammarus roeselii. The sequence goes on along the minus strand of SDVV010001238.1, from coordinate 23,843 downwards.
TATTACATGCGAACATTAGTGCGTACACGTGTACATTTTTGCGTACATGTGAACATTATTGCCTGGATCGTTCATTATATGCGTACATGGATGTAAATGGTGCCGGCACCGGGATCGGTCATTGTATGTGTATATTAATGCGTTCGTGTGTGTAAATGGTGCCGGCACCGGCACCGGACCATTATATGCGTACATTAGTGCGTACATAGGTGTAAATGGTGCCGGCGCCGGTACCGGCACCTGCCATTATATGCGTACAATAGTGCGTACTTGTGTCCGAATGGTGCCGGCACCGGCACCCGCCATTAAATGCGTACATTAGTGTGCACATGTGTACATTAGTGCGTGCATGTGTGCATGGTGCCGACACTGGTGAGGGCAGCATGCATTGTATGCGTATATTAGTGTGTTCTTCTCTGCATAGCTTGGGTAAAAATCGAATTCAGATTTGTTCAGAATCAGTTAACAGTGTGCTTTCGTTGTAGAAGGATGTCTCCAAACCAGGTTCCACGTTCGGGTTTTTGCATCATACGAAACGACGCCATCATTTTGAATAATGTCTTCAAAATAATGAGGAAGAAAGTAATCAACGGGGTAAGAACGGTGGAGAAAGTAAGTTACCTACAGCTGCGGGAAGCAGATCGGATTAGCTTGAGTCCCGATCCGGTAAAAGACATGGAGATACATTCGACGATACTACTTATGAAGATTATGTGCAAATGGGTGTATCGAATTGTGTGAAGAAAACTCAACCTTTAGACGATATCGAAAATAATGAAAATATGAACATTACTGAAAATATGACTAAAGATTGTGACACATTAAGTGAATTGGAACCCAGTGTCAGTAATGTTGAATCGTGTAACAGTAATACCAATGAGATGTCATGTGAAGAAATACCTGGTAAGTCGAAAAGAGGCGTATTATCTAATGGGATAATAAAACGGTATCGTATGCAAGAAGTATAAAATGGTACAATAAAATTCAATGTATGTATAACTTCGTTTCAAAAATGTTGGAAACGAAACATGATGAGCTGAAAACATGTTCCAAACGATTGAGTGATAAAAGAATTATGTACTTTTCTGATATCTGTGCTAATACAGTATATTGAATGGGAAGGTTATCTCCAGCAAGAAATATAATGAAATGATTCGATGTCATAAACCTTTTATTTAAAAATGGGGGTCAAGTCTAAAAAAAAACTTTTGGTTACAAAGATTGGAATTGAAGTGCCGAATAAAATACTACCAAAGGTTTCTAAACATCTAAAGTTCAAAATAAATCAATGCGACACTAGGAGGGAAATTCAAGAACCCAATAGACCGGAGGAATGCGCAATAGATGTGTTAAAAAACACGAACTGAGTGCGGAGAGAAACAATTATTTGTGATTTATACCGAGAACTCCGATGCAAAACCAATGTGGATTGATGAACGAGATATATAGTTGTGGGCTATAGTACATCGCTTATTTTTATAGCATCAGAACGTGTAGAAATGGGGGCAGTCGATCGGTGTCGATACTCTAATCGGCATACCAATATCGTCATATAACATGCCTTGGCCCTCGTCAGGAACATGCGCAATATAATTCCTTCTATGTATCACTGGGTAATCTTCACGCTGGACACCGTCCATTTCTAAACAACAATCGTTAATATTAACATAACACGGGTTGTGAATGAGGGGTAAACTTTATCGGGAAATGGTAAGGTATCATATGTACTTTCGTCATTGTTTTCGTAGAGTAAATCATTTATCGGATCTATATTGTTCATATTATAGTTAAATAATACTGAATCAGCCAGATTGTCTGCTAGAGCATGCCTAGTGTGAAGATCAACCATACCGTCATTTACAAGTTGGTGAGACACTTGTAGTGGTACTGGGTCTGGCTGCACGGGCCAGAAGGCGGCCACAGGCGACTTGCATTACACCATATTTTTACTGAGCGAATGATTGCCCAGGCATGCGCATGCTCCGTCTTGTGGCAGGAGGCTCCAAGCAGTGCAGTGTACTCATTACCCGGTCAGTCTGGACATTGCACCATACTAGTACTCCCGAACCCAATGTTTGCAGCTAGACCCGAGGAGATGGAGGTCACTCTCGAAGAGATGCTGGTTTCTGATAGAATTTGTTATACAAGTCAACTGATAACAGGACAAAATACTCTCAAGGTGTATAACAAACTAATATTTTGTATCACTGCATCTAATTATGATGATTTATACCTAACACTATATAAAATTAAGTGAATTTATTCCAACACACTTATACCTCTCTGGTAACCGTTCAAATTCGTACAACAATAATAAAATATCTATGTTATTCATTACTCTGTCCTAACCGACGATGAATGCATATGATGTATGGAAAATCCTAGCATACCTCCAACGGCAAATCCGACCGACAAGATGTCCAAGAAGATCTGAAACAAGACTTAATCCACTATCTAGACGTGAAATTCCCCAAAATTGTCCATATATGCATCAAATTAAGTAAACTTATACGTAATAGGCTAATAATCCAATGAAATTCATATGACTGTACAAAATAAATTAGATCAAAATTACAAAGTATATGTGGAACATGCATCATGCATCACGCGTCAAAGTGGAACCAACCCTAACTATTTATCAAGACCCTCCCTCAACACATGCATGGTGGAATTTGGTCATTATTTAACAAAATTAATCACGAGCGATAAAAATTATACCGTAATGTCCCTAAATAAATTCAATACATATAAAATTATGCATTCGTATAACATACACATCACAAACTCAAGCCATCAATCAACAGCCGTGTGGCTTTATTAAGCTCTGATCCAGCTTCCCTTCCAAAAAAAATCGAGATGATCGGGGGGACTCTATCCTCACGGTTCTCTGTCACAAAATATTTTATAAAAATATACTTACCTGAGAGAAAATGTACAATAAGTGTTCAAGTAACAGTAAGCGATCAAGTAAAACACATACAACCATAAACTACTATTCGTCGTCCCATCAGCGCCGCTATTCGTCGTTATATAAGCTATTATTGTTTCATGCTGGAATTTCCTCAGGGTAGTTTTTTCACTCATGAATGATGTCTGTTTCTCGTTGACACTGGAGTTGAACCGTGAGTTCGAAATGGATTACTTACGAAAATTTTGCCAATAGCCTAAATTGGAAGGTATATATCATTACAGAATTTACTAATGGATTATGATCGTCCAACCGGTAGACAATCCAATATCCATCTTCTTCTTTTTCTGGCATAAAGAATAACCATAATGGTGTCTAGTTTGAAGCCCATGTATCAAGATACACAACACGACTCTCCATTGTATCGCTCCTACCCAAGTTATTGTTATCGATCGTTTATTAGATTGGAATGAGTAAATTTGCAAAATCATAGCAAAATTTAGATTCGTTTAATACAATGCTGTTTAATTATTTATACTATATCAAAAGGACAAACGTTTATTCCGAGGCTAATGCAAATTTCACTCCAATTCTGATTGACTGATGGATTTTTTCGGATATTATTGCTGACAAAATAAATATACTACTCATTTGTAGTAGAACACCCTCTGTCATTATTATCTGTTCGAACAAACGGCTATAATTCAAGTCTCTAAAAAAGTTCCTCAAGCGATGCCATCGACAAATACAAGGGTTCACAGTTCAGCAACTTTATCGTGGGTTGTAAAACTGCTTCAAAACTGTCATCAAACACTTCTTCGTTAAGTTCAGAACACCTTCTCTCACATGATGCCAGTTTTAGTGTCATGTTCCAGATGCACTAAACTGGTCCATCATGTCACGTGACGGCGGGAACAATCCAACATGAGCTACTATTTGCCATCTTTTTCAAATTGCCGTTTAAAAGCAATTATTTCGTCGTTAACAACGAGGCATTTTTTATTCCTCAAACAAATATCTCATGGAAATGCAAAGCCGATAGGAAAATAGACTCAGTGAGACACGACTTTCTGGTATGTCAACATTGGCAGTGGTGCCAGAGACGATGAATGAAATCAATAAAGTTATCCAACAACATGTCAAATTCCGCCAGCTCTGCTCTAAACTCATCCCTGGAGAAATCTTTTTCTATAGTCAATACATTCTCGTTTCACTAGCAAGAGATTCGTGGGAATTTCCATGAGGTGGGAGATTACTCACAATGTGTTCTTGTTCGAGAATAACAACTTTCCCAGCTTTCAAAATGGCGGACGATTCAACACTTTACGACGGAAATCAGCAACAACAAAATAGTTAGCAGTTCAATAGATCTCCGCTCCGCCGCAGGGGAAGAGGGATTGGGTTCTGCCCCGGAGACAGCGACCTGCTACTTTGCGCGATTAGTCATTCTGTTTGGTATTTGGGAAATATATTTATTGTAATATGTTGTGCCAGTTTTTCAGGTCGACTCATTGATGTATTCGCAATCGGATGGAGATCCGAGTTAGTCATTGCTTTCAAATTATCCGACCTGGACGAATAAATTCTATCCATAACACATTTCTCCACTTCAGAGCTAACAGTTGAAACTTAAATGTATTTTTGAGTATCTTTTTAGTGTTGTGAATCAGGACTATGGGCTGTTATCGAGCACTGAATGTCATTTTCTGCCGTTCTCAATGTACGTACGTATCTACCTGAGTTTGAAGCTGTATGACTTTTTATGTGTAGGATGTTTTAACTAACTACATGAACACAATACCAAGACCTTGTGCATGCAGGGAGCAGGAGCAGATGAGAATACGGTCACTTCACACGTAATAATATGCTTGCACGTTATAGCCGTTTAGCTTACCTGAATCCCTTCCACTCGCTTATTTCTGTAACAGTTCCTTATTTGGATGAGTACTATTTAACGGATGATAGAATGAACAATATGTCAACATCACTTTGAAGTTCAAATGAAATACACCCAGCATAAATCGCACAAGTTATATATATCCAAATTTTCGTGAATATCCTGGAACTGAAAAATATGTTTGAAGAATGTAAAATGTCATCATCAGAGAGGTCTTTTTTTTTCAAAGTGACAAGCGCGACAAGGTAACTCGTATCCCTGAAGATTTGTTTTGTATAGATTCGTACCAAACAATGATCGAAATTACACTCACCAGCGCATTGTAAGCCCCGGTTTTCTTTCTAATGCTTCATTAATTTATTCCCAATATGAAACTGCATTTCAGTGAAGCTATATTTTTACGATTTTTATGCATTAGCTTAGTTGCTCGAGAAGAGGTCCCAGTTTGAATTTCCCTTCTCAATCAAAGGTAATTATTTATTCGACTTAGACATAGAATATTTACCGCAATGCCAACCTTTCTCAAGATGGGGTTAATCACAATTTCAATTCATAACAAATAGACCGAACACGGACCACATCAAACGAATCTTCATTGCATTTTTAGTTTCTTGGGAAATGAATTTCTGAAGAAATATGCAGTTAATTTCTGGTGAAACAGTGCCTACTAATCATATATTTAATTTTATATGTGAAGCAGACTTGCGACCACTTGGTAATTGAAGTTCATGTTTGTGATTAGATAAATTTTCCGAGTGGAGGGATATCGAACATTGCACGTTCGATAAAATTATTCATATGCATCTTAGCCGAGTTGATCAAATATCGGTTGCCATGTGATGTGATTTACATCTGATAAGAGATCACATGGTACCTTATTGTTATCAAAAATGGGTATCGTTTCATTCCAAGTTGGTCGATTGAGGATAATTAGCTATACTGTTCACTAATATTCAATTATGTGCGGTTAATATCAATGCATGTTATTCTAAAATCGGTCTCGCAAATTTTCTGTCGTGATGCGAGACTTAAGCGTGCATGGCAGCATGCCTCGGAGGCTCAGTCACTGCACTGATAGACAGATTAGAAGGAGATAAATCTGCGCCTATTCTTCCACCACCTTCCGTGTTTTTACTGTGGGGAATGCTTCACGCTCACTCTCCCGCCACCTCTCGTGATGCAACAGTGGGTGATGCTTCTTGAATTGTGTGGGGGGTCTGCTGCAGTAATCGACTTTGCAAACGGGAGGGGGACAAATTTTTCAGTTGATCATTAAACGATCGGTGTGAAAACTCTCAACGCGTACTTTTTTTCTCAAACTACCTGTTTACTGAGATATACTGTGTGAGATGAAGAAATTTCATTTGCAATTAATTGCAAATCTTGTTGTTTCTCGACTAGCTTCTTGTACGCTGATGGTCTACACATGCAATATAACTACATTGCACTACTTTTCGTACTCGTACATACACAATAAATGAGCCATTTTATGTGCAGTTGTTTTAAGTGGTTTTCGTACCCAGCAACTGGTCTGGGCTAGTTGTACTGCAAATTCATTTTTGAATACTTCTAGAATAGACTCTTTATCTCCAGCCCGTCCCAGACCTACTTCTATACAAAACTCTAATTTTATTTATATAGTGTATTTATGTCACCCACTCGTCCGATTAATGCGATTGGAACCCAGCTTTGTTGGCATGCTCAGTATGCACGTGAAATTCTTTGAGTCGGTTGACACTTTAATCAGCCAATCGCGACATATTATCTTCCCCATGCCCTGGCATTGGTATGAGCGATCCATGTAAAATTTGCTTCTGTACGACATATTCTTTCATCATCATATTTATGACATACAGATGCTGGTCGAGCAGTGGGGATGCATTGTGTGTTGTCACTGTTGCGGCATTGCAGGTCCATTTTCATTTTTTATTTTGTCTGTATTGTTACACTCAGTCAGAATTATACCGTACCTCATGGATAATTTTTTTGACTCATCACTCTCAAATTTGCGTTTGTCTTATACAAGGCTTGGATGTTAATAGGCCAAAATGGTAGTTGATCCACGTTAACAATTCGGACATTGCTTCCAGAGAGATCACAGAAACTCTTTTCTGCGAGGTCCTCCCTGGCATCAAAATTTCGGCTGATGAACGTAGTACCGGTCTCGGCTCACCGATCTCAGTCCACGTCATCCCCAGAAGAGCTTGAAATCAAAATTGACGGTCTTTAATTGACGACCTCCCGACTGAACGTAATTGAGCCACTCCAAGCTCTCAACCTATTGAAAACATGTTATGCCATTCCTCAATAAAAGCAGTGGGAGGTACTCGGGGTACCAATAAATGAACTCGCGGTACCCGGGGTTCCAATGGAAGCTTTGAAATACTTGTGAACGCTTTGGAGCACACGTGAAACGTGTGCTCCAAAGCGTTTCGCCTCTTCGTGAAGGGTCCGCGGCCTCTGGTGCAGACCTCTATCTACGCGTCACCCTTTTGAAGCGTTTCTGTCTATCTTGTGAAGTTGTTCCACAACTCCAGTCTCCTATTTTCTAATTATTAGTATCATATATAATCAGCGGTAAATTGAAGACGAGCGATGGCTCTTTACAACTGCACACCTCTTGTCAGTCTTCAAGGGGAGTCGATCAGAAACTAAATATATCTCTACTTCAGCAACACGTCAAGTCGGTGGTCCAAGGCGTGGTGTGCCCTCGCGCCGTTGAAGGTGCAAGACGAACGTGCTCTGGACACACAGCAGTGCTGCAGCTCAGCGGTTAGCACCGCAGCGTGCCATTTAAACGTCTGAGAAGTGGGCGCATGGTAGGACGCGCTCAGCTGTCGACGACGTCGGGCGACTATGTTTGAACCGTGATTCCAAAATGAGCTCAATCTCTCTATCCATGTGGATGATGAACATTCACGACTGTTTTGACGCTGATATGCACTTCGTTGTTTCTATTGATATGAGGAGTAATGTTCACTCCAAAAACACGGAGTCCTGAACTCTAAAATAATTATATAGTTTTTATGATGAACTGTAGACGACACTAGGCGACCACGGCGGAGACGACGGCTAAACTAACGAACGGCTAGAGACGGCGGAACTACTTACCGAACGGCGAGGGTCGGACGTTGTGGCGAGGTCTTGGAGCAAATCTGTCTACAACCTCACATTGTACTTTCCGAGCCCCGTCTGAGCTCAGCTCTGGCCTTATATGTGGATTAATCGGATGCGGTTATGATCACGCGATACGTCTGGGATGGTCAACTATATCCTGTTGGTGATGTATTGATCGAGCAAGCACGGATAGCTCGGGGCTCTGTGCGTCTACATGTAAAGTGTGATTGACCCAAGTCTGAAACGACGGCTTATGTAACGACGGTATGTGCTGGTGGAAACATGGATGAGGGATTCGGGTGTGTCGCCTAATGTTCCTAGTTTAGTGCATTCCATGTTTCCCTTGATAGTATACTCCGGGCGCTATATCAACTCCATTATCTGTTCAGCGATGCTCCAACATATCTGCCCGCTAATGATCTAGCTAGATCCGACAAATCAGTTCAAGATGGAAGGTTGGACATGGTGAGGAAGCAATCGCACCAGAGGGTGACTGTTGCGCTATCCAGAAATCTTGGGACATGGAAGGAGTAAATGTCATGTTGGACGGTCAGTTACTTGAGGCACAAGATCCAAAAACTAAGGCAGTCTCCTGGCTGCTTACTGTCATGATAACGGTTCTTGGCTGGAAGTCATTCCTGCCGCCCCTCTTGGAACTTCATTGTACCCTGACTCGAATTGAATCGCTCTTGCGCTCAGAATTGGTGCACCGGTATGTTTTCCGCCACTCTGCCGTTACGATCAGCGTATGGATGGAAATGGCACACACGCCCTTCCGTGCCTCAATAGAAGCGGTCGTCATCCCAGACATTTGGCCCTCAATGACATAATTGAACGAGCTCTACGTAAAGTCAGCCTCGGTACGATCCGTGAACCCGGCATCGATCGAGACGATGGTAAGCCAACTGACGGAGTTATAGTATTCCCCTTCTCTAGAGGTAAAACCTTTGTTGGTATTACACATGCGTGGAAACCATTGCGACGAGTCACTTAGAGGATCAATCTCATTGTGACTGCTAACTTTTCGAGCCCTTAGCTATCGAGACGTTGGCGTTATCGGCAAATCCAGTAGCCTCCTGATCCACGACATCGGTTGAAGGTTATCATCCGCCTCCGGTTACCCTAGCAAAACGTTCTGCCTGAAGCAGAGGCAAGGAATTGCAGTGCAACGTGGCAACTCTTTGAGTGTATAATTAGCTTGTAAGCCTATCAACTCGAGGATTTATAGATCGGATCTTTGTTAGGTGGAGGGGTAGACTGTTACTCCAGCAGGGCTGGGGGGGGGCTGTAGTATGGTTGGATGTCATAACTTCTGGCGAGCGTTGGGGACAGGAATCTCCCTATCTTTGGGGGCGTTACGAAATAAATTTATTTTTAAAAAAATAATCAAAAAATATCTGAATGTGCTCGTAGAATTTATTTGGTATTCGTTATTAGATGGAATTTTTGAGATGTAGACCAACAAAAGGTAACACATTTCTCATGACAGCGTGTGTCCGGTCCAAGTGCACGAGAGCGACTTCTATAAAACATATCCGAAAGTACTAATCTCTCAAATGTTTTCTGCTGTTGGACGAATTTGAATGTACCCATTACTTATATAAAACTAGCTTACTCAATGTGTAACCCAAATACCTTACTTTATGGAGTTGTTCCTAGATCATTGTTTATGAGAGAATCAATTCAGACTATGCACAACAAAAATTCAATCTCGTAAATGAGAGATTCTGTCATTTTCCGCAGTTCTGATGGTTGTTTATACTCAGTAATGTGGCTTCACAACAGAAACTGTCATGTCCCAAGTTACAATCAAAGCTGTATATATGCATAGTTTGGCAAGACATGATATGCCTAAGCCGCACACATGTGCTTCCGTCTCTGATTGACGCTTGTCAGGATAGGTGCGTTTGTTTTACTGTGCGATGTAGCGTCTGGATGTACTAATTGGCCGAACACTCGGTGGCGAAACCGTCGTGTGCATTTGACTAGAATGATCGTACTCCTACCCGCGTTGAACTCGCCGCTTACTCGCACCTGCACGACGAAAAATTCACGAGGCATTGGTCAATCTTATCGACATACAAACAAGGATGATGCCACTATGAATAGGATTTCAAAGGGGTACCTAGGTTTTGATTAACCATAGCAACGTTGTTTATTCATGTGTTTGCTCTATGTGTTTGTAACTTTGATTGTGTTACTAATTCACCAATTACAAATGGACGAATAACTACATAAATATGTGTATGAGATTTTAGTACACTAATCAATCATGATAGATATACCTCGTTGTAAAGCAGTTTTCAATGATTTTGTGTTCCCGTACAGTTGAAACGGGTATTATATGTTTAATTTGATCGGGAGGGTGTATCCAATTGCACGAAATAACATTTTGCTGAATGAAGGTTCCATGTAATTCATGGAGTTTGAATTTATTAAGAGCATTTGGGATGACCATCTTCACGGCTGACCCCATACAGAAAAATCGAACCACCGAGCAAACTTTGGATGTCAATTCAAAAATGGGTCCTAAACTCCTTCCATAATAAGTAATTTGAATAGCACAGCTACGTCAGCAGGAGTCTCTTGACGGGACACTGCATCACCGACCTGACTCAAGTCGTTGTAATGTAAGGATTAGTCATCGCTCAGATGAATGACCGTCTATTCAAACTTTGTGACCATGTTTCGAAAGAGACATTAAATAGTTTAACGTGTGCGTGGGGTATTCGGTTGTGAGGAAATTTTGTGACAAGACGATGTTCTGGAAATAGGTGCAGTGGGGGGAGACGGGTAAAGAAAAGTAATGCAAGATGTTAACGGCTGGTTGTTGTTGGAGAGTGTTCGTGCTCGAAAGAGTTGTTTTGAGTATTTTGTGGTGACGTAGATTGCATTTGGACGTTAGTAATTGATCTAAAAATGCGGGGTAAAAAGTAAATAATACGCATTGTTGAGTAATTATTAAATTGAGGTAGGTGAAAGGTTTGTAATAAGATCAACAACATATGATTCATTGTGTAGTGGTCAGAATAACAATGGGTACGTATAAACTGAGAGCATTGTGAATTGATTTGAAATGAATCTTATTTTGCAATCTATTGAATTGTATTGTAAAATAGATTATTCAACCTGTTCTGTGAAGGAATTGAACATAACACGAATTGTTGCTTAGCACAAAGGGACTATTACACAACGACAATGCGTGTCATCTTTTAAACGAAGTACGAAAATTCGTCCTAAATGAATACTTAGCAAAGTTTTTAAATAATCCAATTTAACATCATATCAAAAACTCCTGATGCTTACATGCGCTGCATGCAGTCTGGATATAATGCGACGTTACGATTCATAACGCTACCATCCTCTGTCCTGAGAAGCCAACTCTACTGTTCACTGCCATTGCAGGGACGGGTTGCTCGAACAATTTCCCCGTTTCAGAGACCGACATGAGACCGTTACAAAATTTAATGTCCAGGTTTATATCACCCATATAGACGCTTAGTTTTGATTTTCATTTTTTTTTAAATACACACGTGGCCCATGCCGTTATCTGATTTTTGACACAAGAACGGGACGCATTGACGCATGAGACAAAAAATAACCGTTCACAATCATGGTATCTTCAAGACTCTCGTGGAAGAAATACAAATATATGGCAGCAATAGCAGGGCAACCTGCCGAGTTGACAATGGAATCAAACTTAGAGGATGGGGATAAATTATACAAAAAAGTTTATAATCTGAATAAAATGTACGAGGGTTCGGAGAGGTAATAAATCTGTGCAAGGTAAAAAGATCATGATCTACAGATTTTATAACATGGGTTATGAAAAAAAGACAATATAATGATAAAATGAAGCGCATAAGCAAAAAATTAACACCTTCCCTTCTTATTTGAGACGAATTTGCCCTTTGCTTTCCGCCTTACTGTGATCGCATGAACGTGATGGCCGTGAGTGGTTAACTCAGTAATTTTGTTTTCTAGCTGTAACAAATAGGTCGCAGTGTACTTAAAAGTGTAGAATGACAACAACAGGACTATTGGCCCAAACCAGGTTGCCTTTTGATAGCAAGAGGATTAGTTCAGAAGTAGAACGTCAAAGAGAGCTTCAAGTTCCATTTTGTTTTTGAAATGTCGGGAAGGGGAACGGTTTAGCTATTTATCGTTGATTTATATAGAACTTATCGAGCTGCGACTTAAACGTTTCAATTGTATTGCTCTTTACAACCTCCGCTAACATTATGTTCCATTCTTTGACAACTCTATACGTGAAGAAATTTCGCGTGATGTCGAGTGAGAAACGTTTCCCAACGATTCTGTATCTATTGTTCCTAGTCACTCCGTTTGTATCAAGAGCGAAAAGGGTCGCTCGGTCGACGTTTTCCTTACCCTTCATAAACTTCCACACTCTGATAATGTCGCCTGTGGCTCGACGTTTCTCTTTCAAATATCGATTGAGTTTGCGTAGCCGGTCTTTGTGCGATTCATTCCGCAGCGAAGGGATGAGTTTGGTAGCTCTATGTTGAACCTTCTCTATTTTAATTACGTCTATTCTAAGATATGGAGACCAGAATTGAACGGAATACTCGAGATGCGGTCTAACAAATGCATTGTACAACTTGAGAATGCTGTGTGTGTTTGTACAAGATGGTGCGTAATATCATACCTAGCATTTTTGTTGCCTTTCTTCCTGATACTGTGCTGGTATTTTTTTAGGCCTGACTGCTTGCTTAATACGGCACTAGTGGGAGTGTTTGCGGTAGAGTTGATAGCTACTGCAGCCGTAGACTTTGCATTGCTTGACAGTGGCTTGTCTTCATTTTGTCGACCTTTGCTTCTGTTAAAAGTATAGGCTAATACTACATGAATAGTTATAAATAGTTATATCTAGCATACGCAGTTAGCTTCTATACTTGTAATCACCTTGCTTTTAGGAACTAATACTTTAATATCCCGCTCTGAGTCAGCCTCATTTAACTATAGTCCGAACAACACTATAGTCCGAACAACACCAGATGTTCGCCTCAGCTAGCTGCAGACACCTACTATGTGTTAAGACGCTCCTTACTTGCTTACTTGCTTTCTAGAACGTGCAGAAGGCCTAGAGCCGCGATTATATTTGGGTAATCAAAGTCTAAACTTATGTTGCCGGGAACATTTCTCCCCGCTTCAGTACAGCCATCACTGGTATTAACTTAGTTAACTTACTACCTTTGTGGCCCACTTAGAGCCCTGGTCATTTCCCCGTGGCCCCGCCACCAAGGCCTGCTTTCCCAGTGTCCCCGGACTTTCACCGCGCACCACTGCTCATGCGTAGTATACATGCAAGCATCAAGCGTACCCACTCAGACTAGATCAGAGTGAGAGGAGACCGTAGCGTCCCTCCAGCCTAGCCTCCTTGTGTCGGCTCATCCCGTAGGACTGTATTGTGTGTTGAGACTCTATTGTACTGTATATTCACAACTCCCTAGATTGGTTGAGGAATACCAGGTGTCTTAAGAGCACCTCCAAGTCCCTAACATTTGACTAGACCTGATCAATATTGAAGAACCTCTGTTGAGCATCTCCTGTGCGACTCTGCATTAAAAGTGTTAAAGTGTTTACTAGTGTATAATACTATCCTGTATAGAAAATAGCACGCACGGGGTTTGCTTAACAAACACTGGTGCTGCGGACAGGGTCCTCAATCAATCAAATACCCACTATCAAATAAAAAGTCTCACACTCAAAATCTAAAATATACAGTCCTACTAAATAACGCGATATCTACTTCTGCTAACCGCGAAACGTCGTCGAAGACGAGGTCCAGATACATACAGCAGAGCAGAGCAACAAAACAGAAGATACTCGCCAGCGGATGACTTCACGCGCTGACCGACAACTCTTCGGGCGAGACGTCAACGGGGTCAACCAGACGACACGCCAAACCAATTGAGTATACCACCGACACAAGGAATAATTATATGCCTACCTAGACGTAGAAGCCTGATTGCCGTGATCATAAGAATCAGATGCCTGCTGTATTCGCAGAAATCCTACTATAGTTTCTAAACATAACCTTTGTGTGTTTAACTGTAGTGAAAACATTGAACACATTACGACACATTTCTATGTGATAACTTTGTTAGCCTGTATCGTGTGTTCGTGAGAGAAAAAGCAACATACGCAGTGAAAAAAGTGAAACGTATATAAGCATTGAACAGCCCAGTGTGACTATATAAGCATTGAACAGCGCAGTGTGACTATATAAGCGTTGAAACAGCTACCCTAACAAATACGCGTGAGAAGCCAGAATGGCGCTAAATCTCACGATACTCCAAGACCTACCTAAGTTCAGTGGCAATCCAAAGCTTGGTTATCCACCTTTTAAACCTGAGCTGGATGCCCGAACTTTCCTCAGGACGGTCGAGAACCATTTCCTCCAGAATGGAATTACGACAGACGAGAAGAAGATCCAAATCTTCTTCTGCTCATTGACAAGAAAAAGGGCGACGCGATCAGGCTTCTAACCTGCTACGCAGGAAAAGTAATGCCATTCGAAGAACTGAAGCAAGATTTCTTGCTAATGTACCCATCGTTCAAAGCGACAGAATTTCGACATGCTGCCCACGCGCTGCTGAGCACAAAACTCTCAACAGATTCGATGTTTTGTGGCATGACGGCACTAGAATTTAAAAAATGAAGCGCCAACAAGAAAACAGTTTAGCGAACTTTCAAAGGTGACTAACCCCTCTTCACCGACTGCGCCAACTCCTGGGGCAAACACAGCTGCTAGTACTAACGCCCCAACAAACGTAGGTGCTATCCCCTTCCGCCCACGCAACATCAATTAATCGATGTCGCGCAAAACTTGTTGATGCATGTCCTCATAGCGTCGCAGATCAACAAGAAAGTATATGATAAGTTGGCTGATAATGGCCCTCAACATTCATTTACACGCTTTATGGCTGAAACCGTGAGAGCTGTTGAAAAGCATAAATTGCTTCCCGATCCCAAGAAAAAAGATACTAGGGATAACGAAGTTATCTGGAAGTTTAACCAAAACCAGACGACTCAGCAACATAACGTACCTCGCAGATTCCTCCCGGAGTCCCCTTCTACTAATGTAAACTCCGTCGAGAATAAAAGATCAAACCAAGCTTGCTTTAATTGCAAAAAGCCAGGACACGTTCAGAAAGACTGTCAATCATGTTCCTACTGCACTAAATTCGGGCATACAGCAAAGACCTGTAGAGCCCGTATAGCACAAGCAAAAGGCAAATATTGCCATAAGTGCAAGCTAAAGGACTCGCATAATACAAACGAATGTTACGTGAATAATGGTCGAGGTCAGCAACCCTCAGCCCACAAGACAAATGTTCATATGACACATGCGAATGAGCCCACAGACGACGGCGAAACAAACGAATACCAAAATAATTGGGATAATACTGATGGTTATGAAGCCGAAGAAGAACTCAATGAAGAAACCAGTCAGCAATATTGACTAGGTACACCCAATATACGAGATGGAAATATGCAGAACATTAATGTTCCCCATCTAATCGTAGAACTTGGGAGTAAGAAATTAAAAGCATATATAGATACTGGAGCCACAACGACGCTCATATCTGACGCTATGCTTAATGAAACAACGACAGTATTAAAACCCTACGAGGGTCAAGTACTCGACGCCAACGGGCGAGCCATAAACATCTTGGGCCGAACGATAGCTCAGGTGAAAACACCAGCTGGGTGCTTCAACACCCCGGTCTTAGTGTTTAAAAAGAATGAAATAGTAACTCATGACCTCCTGATAGGCATGAACATTCTAAAATACGCTGTCATTAACTTCTTAAACAAGAAAGTACGGTTTTCTCTCGGCGCTAATAAAAATAGCGAAACTAGCTCACGCAGTGATCTCAGATTAAGCATTATGAGCACCGTAATAAAAGGTGATGTAACCCACAGTGCAGGACACAGAGCCGTGCATGTTCCCGAGAAGAAGGAAGACAATCAGAAACAATTCATCACCGAAGTGAATAATATTCCGGTCATAAAACCGATGCAGCAAGAGCTGGGAGGAACAAGTTGTCCTCAGAAACAATTCACCACTGAAGTGAATAATATACCGGTTACAAAACCGATGCAGGAAGAGCCGAAAAAGATCTCTAATCCTAAGAAACAATTCAACGTACATTTAAAACACCCACTAACAATACCTAAGAACACAGTGATGCTAGTCACCGTGGAGGTAAACAAGCAATTAAAAAATACAAGTGATGTACTAATTCATCAAAATCAAATCACTCATACTGTAGTCATGACTGGTGTACTTACTAGAGTTCAAGACAAAAGTCTGAAAATACACATACTAAATGTGGGCGACAGCCCGGTAACTCTCAAAGGAGGCACCAAATTAAGTAGTGCAGAATACCTTATGACAGACGCCGTGTGCATCGCACATCCAGCTCATGAATGTTACAAGGATCCTGATGTTGATCAAAGAATAACTAAGGATGAAGACGATGCTGAACAAAGTATCGCAACAGAAAAGGGCCCCAGGCTATTGACGGCCGAGGACGTTAACTGTAACAACCCAAGCGTTAAGGAGGATCTACTTGGAATACTTAACTCCTACAGAGATGCTTGTTGGTTACCAGGTGAACCCCTAGGAAAATTCACAGGAGACCAACTGGAAATACGTTCAAAGGAAAATGCTGTTGTAAACAAAGCTCCCAATCGAATATCATTCGCCTTTCAACGCGAACTGGACGACGTAATAAAAACTATGTTGGACGAAGGAACAATCTCTCGTTCTAAATCAAGCTATAATAGTCCACTAGATATAGTCAAACGCGGAGATAAATCAATACGTCCGGTCATAGACTATAGAGAGCTTAACGATTTAATAGTCAAAATTTCGTTTCCGTTACCTCGCATTTCTGACGTACTGAACGCCGTGGGTCAATCCACCGTCATCAGCACGCTTGATCTCGCTAGTGCCTATCATCAGTGTGAAATCCATCCAGCAGACCGCGAGAAGACTGCCTTTACCGTAGGAAATACTAAATACGAATTCAAAAGAGTCCCTTTCGGTCTCCAATCGTCCCCAGGATTCTTCGCGAGAGTTATTAACGAAGTGCTCTACGATGTACTGGGACCACAATGTCTTGCTTACATGGACGATATAGTCCTCTTAGGGTAAAGTGAAAAACAACATCTAGAAACGATCGAGAACGTTTTAAGCAAACTCAGTGAAGCTGGAATCAAGCTTAAAATCACCAAATGCAACTTCTTTGCAGACGTAATGAAATGCCTTGGATATCAGATGACTAAAGAAGGCATGACGATGAACAAAGATAGAATAACGGCCATCCAGAGAATGCCCCTGCCATCTAATAAGATGCAACTGCAGTCATTTCTCGGAGTCGTGAACTACTTCCGCCTATTTGTACCCAAGTTTGCCGAAATCGCAGATCCACTCTACCAATTATTAAAAAAGAATGTTCCCTTCGTATGGACGTCTACACAGACGACCTCAGTCAACACCCTCAGGGAGAGACTGGCCAATGCGTCAATAGTCAAATTTCCCGACCATAACAAACCATTCCATCTCTACACAGACGCCTCTAACACAGGAATAGGCGCTGTTCTCATGCAAGAACACGATGGACTTCGACATCCATTGGCTTACGTATCTAAATCCATCAACGATGCCCAGAGAAACTACGCCACAACCAAAAAGGAAGCGCTGGCACTGGTATTTGCCCTGGAACAATTTCGACACTTAATACTGATGTTCCCAGTTCACGTGTACACAGACCATCAACCATTGTTAGGCGCCCTACGAAAACCATCCTCTATAACCCTTACTCCTCCTAAGCTATCTTATTCGGAAGATGAACTCCAACAACATATGAGCCGTACAGCCGACATTCGCCAGCACTGTCACAAGTAGCTTCTAGAAGCTCAAAGCGCTTACACCGATTACACAAACATCAACCGAAAGGAGAAAATCATTGAAATTGGTCAAAAAGTCTGTGCTAAAATAGACAAACACCGTCCACACCCTAAACAAAAGATGGACTTGCCTATTAGCGGACCGTTTATAGTAAAGCAACAAAAAGGCAACGCATGGGAACTGCTAGAAGTTGCCTCTGAGAAAACTTTCATAGTACACCCCGACTACATTGTGATTAGAAAGAACGCGCAAGCCACAGAGATGCTGCCGCACTCTCCCACAGTGCTCAGCACTGCCGACAACCTTGCAACGGTACCTGCATCAACGCATGGACGACTACAGGACAAACCGGTTTCACCGCCGCTGCGAGTGCAGCCTCACAGGGAAGCCCGTCGCCACTAGCGGTACTACAGGCCAAGGTCAACTGCACTGCCACCATGCTAGCCGGCCGAGAGACCAGACGCCACGCCGCACAGTCCAGTCAACGAACTTGACAACACAGCTCTCGAGCCATTTAGATGTATCATGAATGTATTTATCAGATTGTGTAAACCAGTACCGTAATAACCCTTGCGTTTACTATTGTTCAATTAGAATTAAGTCGAACGGCTCGCAAACTACTTGCCGAGAATATAAACTGTTTCTACTAACATGCGAATTATAGACGTTAGATACTAACCCTAAGCTGTTATTCTATAGTTGACCTAACGACAATGTACTGTTACAGGTCACCCCTCATTATGGGTCTAACAGCCGCTACACTGGTGGCTCCTGTACTCGCTGTACACTCAAACCCACTGCGATGGGACGACAGCCTACGCAACACAGAATGGGACGAACCGCCCCCAGCTTCCGTGACCCAACGGACAGGTCAAGCAAGGACTCTTGGTGCGTTTCTCTTGTCCCGTATTAACCTAGATGTAATAAATCACACCTGCACACGTTTCGTGTCTGACATGAACGTGGCTACACAAGTGGCCAAGGTATTATCCAAATTAGGACTGAAAGGAGCCACGACTAACCAAATCAATGGATATTCGTTTCTGGTTCTCCAGCTAGAAACTAACTACCTAACTCAAATTAACTATATAACTGATCTCCTGGTCTGCTCTGGCCGCGGATCGGAATTATGGGAGACTTACCGGCTCTTTAAGGCACAAGCCACCGCCACATGGAACAGCTTGAAACAAGCTGGCTTAAGTGGATACACTAGAATAACAACTAATTTAAATACGCTTGCTACTAACCTTACTTTTAATGACACTCACTTCGAAGAGTCTATAACCAATGTAAATGTAACTAGCCTTAATACATCTCACGTTCTCCTTGATTACTTGTCTCAAGCCAGACCAGTACGCCTAAATGAAAATGAAGCTAGGAGCCCCCTTGTATTTGGCCTAGGTATAGGATTACTAGGTAGTCTGTTACTATCAAAAATCTTTGACATCGGAAATCAGGACAAAGATAACATTGCTACCCTAAATAGTAACTTCCAGAAGCAAAACAAGTTGCTGAAAGTAACTAATGAGCGAATAGACATGCTTAGTAAAAATGTCTCTGATTCCTTCGACCGGGTTAAAATAATACTCGATAAATTAGTCGAAGCGCAAGTAATTGCCGACCTACACTCCGCACTCCAGTGGAACTTCGAACAACTCGGAGATAGCATAACCGACATACGGAACACCTTTAAAGCTGGTGAAGTAACCGTTATGCTCCTCGAGGAGGGTATACTCAACCCCGAATAATTAGACTTACCTTCCTTAGAACGAATCGTCGCTGAAGGCCTCTTAACTTTCCCCTCGTTAGAATTTCCTATCGAAATCCACCGCTATCAACTCGCTCAGATAGTCAAAATATTGCAAATACAACGAGTGGGTCACCACAAATACCTCATGGTGATACCCTTAGCATCTAAAGAAACTTACGACGTATAAACGCTAATAGCACACCCAATTACTATTGACAATGCATCATTGGTCATCCCGGAGTTAAGATCTGTTCTACTGCGTTCCAACCACTCTTATATCATTTCCGACAAAAGCAATATGTATTCCATATTAGCGGACAGCCACTTATTGTTAACTGTCGAACCCATCTATAACGATCTGCACTCGACATGCGAGTGGGAAGCGTACAGACAAAATACGTCCGCTATGCTCCAGGTATGCAACTATAAGAAAATAGGAACAGCATCTGACACTGTTGTAATTGAAACTGACCATCATCGATTAGTCTACTTCTCTGAGCCCACTAAACTACTTTTAGAATGCCCCGACCACCATACTAGAGATACTTTAGCAGGTCTCCATAAGTTTCCCTTATCTTGCGACATAAAGACGGCGAAAGTCTTGTGGCCAGCGAAACGAACCTTAACTATTGAATCTCTGAACTTAATCCCAAATAAGACATACGTTTTGGACTCTACGTTTTTACCTATTGTAGACGTAAATACTGGTAGTGCCGTACACGAAAGTCCACGTGAACTCATCAAAGGAGTAACTAATAAAAACAAATTTACTATAGACTTTCCATACTACAATTTGAATCTTGAACAGGTAGCATCTTATTCTATATATGTTCAAACAGTGCTGACCACATTTGTCATAAGAAATTCCATCTTTATAGCTTTCTTTATAATAAAATGGATTAGGCACAAAAGGAACCATCGTGAGCTTTCAGAAGAACGCTTACTCCGAAACAAATTTCAAGGACTACGAAATAGCTTAAGATCTACCAAAAACGAACTAAGACTTAGCGAACACTTACGCTCTGTTAGAAACTCTATTCGAGATAGAAAACACAACCTCCAACGTGGGCTATTAACGCTGCCCAAGCTGACAACAGAGAAAGGATACCCGGATATACAGAATGCTCCAAATCATCTCGCATTCCTGAATGCCAGCACTAATACTGATCTTATGATGCCCCCTACAGCTGTAACTCCAACCTTGTACCCACCATTGTCTAGATACGATTGAAGTTAATGCCTCTCTCTAGTTTGCATAATGCCCTGGTACTTGTTTGAACTTTGTTGTAAACTGTCATATGAGTGATCAATCTTGCTTTAACGAGTCAATGAACTCTTCACAAGAAAAGTAAAGTACTCTGATTAACGTAAAGAAGAAGTAAAGTAAATAATCCACTTAATGATTACCCTAACGGACGGAACGCGCTGGGATGACTAGCCATTAGTTTTTTAATTCTTGCATGTACCTCTGCTAACCGTTGTATGCACTTTTTCTCGTTCCCCTAACCACGAGACCTCGACGCCCTTGGCACCGTTGCCAACCGCCCTCGAGACCGATGCTGCTGCCTCCAGTCCCAAAAAGAAAACAGCTGGCGACTGCACCACACCCTGGGAACGCTCACCTCTGACCTGGGAGAACTTCCCGGTTTCTCTGGACATCGTCAGAAAACGGCGCACACAAGACTGCAGCAGGAACCATCCAAGACCCCGGAGGAGGAGGAGGACGATGCCATTAGATAAGCATGAAGGAAGAAATAACAAGGGGGTCAGATTGACCAGACATGCAGGAAGAATTGAAAGGGAAAGGATAGGAGGAGAGTAGGAGATAAAAGGCGAAACTTGTCGCATAATTAGGTCCGCGCTAGATTACAAAAGATTATGCATGTTTGGTGGAAAAAATAATAATAATAATAATAATAATAAAAATAATAATAATAATAATAATAATAATAAATATCCCGTCAGGGATTTTTTATACGAATGGAAGTTCGTAATAATGAAGTCACTTGTATATATTATATGTACGTGCAGGTAACATAGTTTTTTTGGTGTCAGTTGGGATGTGAGTTTCCTCACCTCCCGACTGACGATTTTAATTTATGTAACTTTTTTTGGATTTTTCATAACGTTATGCTACCATTTTTTTGGGTCGCTTTTTGAATAGTTGTAAAACCAGAGTACACTGCCGCTAGAGAGTAGCCACATGGTCATTCCTCGTTAGGTGGGCTAACCGCTGGGCCGTTCCTCCGAGCAGCGCAACCTGGTTCCCTTGCGAACTCGAGTATTCCTGATCCGAGCCCCCTCCCGCCCGAGCCTCCCGGTCCGAAGAGCATCGCAAGGAAGCTCTCCCGGCCCAGGGACTGGACAGGTTGGTGGTGAGTTGTTATTTGTATTCTGGGTGTGGGTGTGTTGTGGTGGCGAGGTGTTTGCTGCTTGGGAATTTCTTGTGGAGTTTTGGGATAAGATATGGAGGTATTTCAAGGTTGTTGTACATTTCCGGGTGGTTTGCTTGAATGTTCTGCCAGGTGCTCTTGTCTTGTTCGTGGAGGAAATTGTTGATGGGTGGTAGGTTGCATTCTGTATGTAATTCTTGTGAGGTTTTGAAATCAGTCCAGTGGGTGTTTGTGATGAAGCGTAGTGCTTTGTTTTGGACTTTCTGTAGTTTGGACATGGAGCTTCTTGATACGGTGTGGAGAGGAATGGTTGGGTATGTAAGGGTGAAACGAACTATTGCTATGTATAGGAGACGTTTGAGATGTGGACTGAGATGTCGGAATCTGTAGAGTTTGTTGAGTTGGGAGTATGCCATTCCTTGTCTGGCTGTAATTTGTGGTGCGATTCCCCATGTGCTGATGTTAAGTCCTAAAATTGTACCCTTCTTTTTGTATGGTTGAACTTGGTTTTCTATGTATATATCGTCCGTGTTCCTTCTGTGTATTGGAATGATTGTGAATTTAGATTGGTTGGTGCAGATTTTCCACTTGTTTTCGAATGTGGTTATATCTTGGATGGCGTATTGAGTGTTGAGTGCAGTGTGTTTGTAGTTTGGTGAGGAGATTATTTGCGTGATGTCGTCAGCGTAACAGATGTATTCTGTGTTGGGTATTGGAGGTGGTATGTCGTGAGTGTAGAGTGAGTATAGAGTGGGGGATAAGCATGCGCCTTGTGGCACACCGCTCTCCAGTGGGAAAGGCTGTCCTGTGTAGGGGCCGATGCGGATGGATGCTGTTCTATCTGTGATGAAGTCGGATAGTGTTTCTGTGAGTGCTGGGTGAATGTGTAGTTGTAAGAGTTTATATTTAAGTCCCGTATGCCAGACCTTGTCAAAGGCTTTGCTGACATCTCTCAGTACGACATCGGTTTTCATACCGTCAGCGAGGTCTCTGGCTATTAGTTCCTGGAATGTTGCCAGGGCTGTGTGTGTGCCCCTGTGTTTTCTGAACCCATGTTGTCTACTGTTGGTGATGTTGTTGTTCTCAAGATGGTCCGTGAGTCTTTTGTTTAGTATTTTGTCAAATAATTTACCTTGTATATCGAGTAACGATATTGGTCTGTAGTTTTGAACGAGGTGTTGTGACGTGTTTGATTTGGGTATGAATATCATGATAGCATGTTTGTATGAATCTGGGAAGTAGCCTGCTGATAGTGAGTTGTTGTAGATGTAGAGGAGATATCTCAGCATGTTGTTGGGAAGGTGTTTGAGTTGAAGAGCCGTGATGCCGGTTGGCCCTGGTGCTTTCTGTTTAAATTTAGAGAGAGTATAAGTGATTTCGCGAATGTCGATGGGCGGGAAGTTAGTGTTGTGGAATCTTGTGATGTCTCCCGTGTCATGAGGTGTAATTTTGTCTATGTTTTGTGTCATATATGTTTCGATGCCGGTTATGTGTTCATAATCGAAATTGTTGTCGTCATTGTCGTTATTTGTAAATATTGCTTGCCAGTGATTTCGGAACAGGGGCTCCTTCTCTTCCGGGGTGTCCAGCTGTTGACCTTCCAGGTTTCGTAAATATGGTGTGCTCTGCTTGTCGTTGCCCTGCATGCGATGGATTGATCTCCAGAAGGTTTTTGGGTCGTCTGTTGTGTTCAATTTGGAGATGAGCCCTGCCCAGGTCTCATTTTGGGCTTCTCTGTATTTATTGTGGAGGGCTTCTCTAAGTTGAATTAGTCGTCTATTTAATATTAGCGACGGCCCGTTTTCGTAGATAAATTTGACCGTGGCGGAGTATTG
>SDVV010001237.1:0-26428 GCA_016164225.1 Gammarus roeselii | reverse complement strand
ATTGTTCCACTCACGCATCTCACAAACATTTTTCTGTGTATGGGTTTTACAGCGCTGGGAGGGGGAAGCAGAGGTTCCAGGATTCAGAGGGGCCTATAAATGGTCCCACAGTTTCTCAAAAGGATCCTCAAGGGTCTCAAGGGTGTCCCAAGGGGCCCCGGAAGGGTCCAAGTGGACCCCCCCAAATCCACCTGGTCTCCCAAGTCCCCCGGGTTCCCGAAACCCCGGGTCCCCGAGTCCCGCGGGTCCCACGAAAACCTCCCTCCCTGGGTCACCTTGTCTCAACCAACCTCGATACATATAATAATAATATAAATAAATTCAAAGTTTATCATCATGAAAAAAGGGCAGAGAAAAATAATAGAGCCCAAGCAAGAAGAAATAATAAAATACTAAAATAAAGTGTTAATGATCTATAAAATGAATAAGCATCCATCCACCCCAATCCATATTGAAGTTGAACAGCCAGGGAGACATCACGCAGCCTTGTCTCAGTCCCACTTTCACTGTGAACCAATCACTCACCTCGCTCCCCACTCTGACACATGCTCCGCTGTCAGCATAGAAACTCTTCACTGCTTTCAACAGATGTCCGCCCACTCCATACAAACGCAACACCCTCCACAGCGCTTCCCTGTCAATTCTGTTGTATGCCTTCTCCAGATCCATGAAGGCCCAGAACACATCCTTTCCTTTGGCAAGGTACTTCTTACAGACCTGTCTCACTGCAATAATCTGATCGGTACACCCTTTACCACTCCTAAGGCCACACTGTTCCTCTCAAATTGAGCAGTCCGTTCACTCTCTAATCCTTTTGATCAGCACTCTCCCGTACAACTTACCAACTACACATAACAGACTGATACCTCTAGAGTTGCAGCATTTACTTTCATCTCCTTTGCCCCTAAACACCACGCCTGCCACAAAACACAAGTTCAGTAACCTCACCAACCATTCGATAATCGTTACTCCACCTTTCTTCAGGCACTCGGTCGCAACACCATCCAAACCAGGGGCTTTCCCTGCTTTCATCACGTCCACCGCCTCCTGCACCTCTTCCCTGGTAATGTCCGCCACAAGTTCTTCTCCCAAAACTGGCATCTGAGCACCACAACCAACAGCAACAATATCAGCCTCTCTGTCATCCTCGACATTCAACAACTCATCAAAATACTCGGCCCACCTCTTCCGTACATCACCACTTTCCAACAACAACTGGCCGTTTTCATTTTTTCCCACTTCTTCCTTTCTCACCCTCTTCACCTCTTTCCAGAACATATCTTTGTTCTGCTCAAAATTTTTGGCACAACCGTCTGCCCCACCTGGCATCAGCGTTCATTTTGGCTCTCCTCACCACCCGCTTCACCTCGTTTCTCCTCTCTTCGTGGCTTTCATAAGCCACCTCCGACATCACCTGCAACCACTCCTCAAACGCTCCTCTTTTCCGTGCCACCGTCAGTTTGACCTCCTCGTTCTACCACTCGCAGCCTTTCCTTCTGCACCCGCCCACACACCTTCTCCGCACATCTCAGCAACGCATCCCATTCTTCCTCCACATCTCTAAGGTCCTGTCCTCTCACGTTGTCATATTCTTCCTTCAACGCCTGCTGGAACTTCTCGGCTCTACTTTTCACATTCAGTCCACTCACTTTCACTACCTCTCTCCTCCTCCCACTCGTTTGTTGCCCTTCCACTTCTGCTCCACTCTTAATCTACCTTCCACCAGCAGATGGTCAGACACTCCTCCACACTCTCCTCTCAATACCCGCACATCCAACAGCCTCCCCACCACTCTCCTCGATATCAGCACAAAATCCATCAGTGCTCTCTCCACCATTGCAACATGGACCATCCCTACACATGTGTAATTGTGAATATCTCGCTTTTTGAACAAACTGTTCCCGACCATCAAATCCTGCTCCATTCACAGACCTATCAGGTTTTCTCCACTGTCATTTCTACCGGGAACGCCATACCTTCCTATCACATTCTCCACCACTACATCTCCAACTATCGCATCAAGGTCATAAGTACAACTACATTGAACTGACCTCAAAAACTCACAATACACTCACTCAGGTCAGTCCAGAATTGCTCCCTCTCCTCTTCACTCCTCTCTCTGCCTGGTCCGTGAGCACTCACAAATGCCCATCTTTCTAAGCCTAACTTTACTTTCACCCACATCAATCTTGAGGACACCTCCTTACATTCGGTAGCGCTACTGCCAACCAATCACTCAATATCAAGACCACACCTTCTCGTGGCCAACCTTCCTCCACACCAGACTTTCGTCAACTTACCACACCAAACTCACATTCGCACTCACCTTTCAACTTCGTCTCACTCAGTGCCAACACATCAAACTTCCTCCTCACAAACGTCTCACCAATCTCCCTCCTCTTTACATCATAATCTGATTTAGGCCCCAGCTCCACCGGAGCCTCAATGTGAGTCATAACAGGCTCCCCCGTAGGGCTCGACGATCATGGATTCGAGTAGGCTTGCACACCTCTGTGTGCGAGAAAAAACCACGTTGTCAAAGTTAGAATATTTTGAAAATTTCAGTCGTGTCAGAAGCACGCTGGTGCGCAAAAGGGAAACATTTAGACGCAATGGATCTCCGCTTTTAATCATTTAGAACTTCATGAGTAATATGTATGCACGCTAGTGCGCACAGCATGAAAGATTTCATCTCTAAAACACTCAACATTCACCTGTCTTAGGATCTTGCCCCTCAAGTTTTAGTCTTATAAAGCACAATTGGGACAACTAGCCCCTCATAACAACACTCTCTTTGCTTCTTAACCCAAAATCCTACTGTTTACTACACTTCAGTGCACCCTATTCATACACTGAAAATTTCACCCTAGTTGCCACTAGTCGAGTCTTCTCCACATGAGATGTCAGATACTTGTAATAAAGCGTTTCCCAATAAACCACAATTTGGGTGACACTGATTCCACTTTCAACAGTCGTCGAACATCTTTTCAATTCCTTTAACCTCTTCAACGCCCTTGTAGCCGGGTTGTAGAATCTTGCTACCGTAACCACTGCGTGTCGTAGAAGGCGACTGAAAACGCGTACCGTAGCCGGGAGTAGAATCGTGCTACTGTAACATCTGCGCGTCGTACAAATCGACTTGAAGGGGCAAGGCGAAGGGGTTAGGAATCCCGTTCTCTATAAAACCCTTCCTCTAAGACGGCAAGACGAGCAGGGGAAGGAGAGGCTCACGCCTCTCCGAACACTATTGTTAGGGTCGCTAAATGTGCGTGACAGTAGTTCGTATGAAGTAAAGAGGAGTAGTAGTAGTTTCATTTTGTTTTCCACCGGAGTCCCAACGCAAAGTTAATGCAGACTCCCCCGGGGCAATTGATGAGTGGCAGAGTAGGTGCAACGTAAATTCAGAGTAGGTGCAACGTAAATTCAGAGTAGGTTTACCGTAGTTACAAAGTAGGTTTACCATAGTTACAGAGTAGGTTTACCATAGTTACAGAGTAGGTTTACCGTAGATAGAAAGTAGGTTCAACGTAGATACCGAATAGGTACTAGAAGATACCGAATAGGTTCAATGTAGATACCGAGTAGGTTCAACATAGATTCAGAGTAGGTTCAACGTAGACTCAGAGTAGGTTCAATGTAGATTCAGAGTAGGTTCATTGCAGATTTAGAGTAGGTCCAACGTAGATTCAGAGTAGGTCCAACATAGATTTGGGAGGAGGGAACGAAGGTTCCAGGATTCACAGGGGCCTCAAGTGAGTCCTACAGTTTTTCAAGATGGTCCCGAAAGGTCTAGAGGGTGTCCTAAAGGGCCTCAGAAGGGTACAAGTAGGTCCCCGCAAATCCTCCTGGTCTTTCAAGTCCCCCGGGTTCCCAAAACCCCGAGTCCTGCGGGTCCCACGAGTTTTCCCCTTCCCTGGGTCACCTTGTCTCAACCAACCTTGATATATATAATAATACCAAATGCAAAATGTATCACTATGAAAAAAGGGCAGAGAAAAATAATAGAGACCACAAAATAAGAAATAATGAAATACGAAACTAAAGTGTTGATGATCTATAAAATGACAATCTTCCATCCACCCCAAATCGTGCAATAGACACGCCTGAGTGGAGAACGGTTGTCAATGGTTGATTTTTGATGCTGTTCTGATGTGCTTCCATGCCCTTGATATCACGTTGTTGGGATGGTCGTGGGTGTGGGGGGCCGGTCATCATGATGCTGCGGGGGTGAACCAGTGAAAACTGTCTATACCTGCTGCTGACAACGGATCATCGGACCGCACTCGTGACCCAGAGTGTGTGTTGCGGGGTACCGGCCGGACCCTTAAGCTAAGGATCCGACCGTTGTGTGAGTGTGACCGTATGAGTGTGTGAGGTGCGCCTTGCCGTAGGCCACCCCACTTTCTGAAGAGATTCGGTCTAGTGTCTGTATCTGTACACACCCACATCCACTCGCAGCTTCTTCACCTAGCATACTCTACCGAACTCCAACACTAGCCTACACAACTTTTTTGAGACTGCTACCAGGACCGTTTCATCCGTGAACAGCGACTTGCCAACCTTCCACTCCGCTCATTTATTCCTAACAACCCTAAACCCTCGCACTCACCTCCTTGAGAAGTCATTTCACAAAAAATATTACACAATGTAGTGAGAGAGGCATCCGGCAGTTGCAATATTGTCAGGTAGGAGAGGGGTAGCATGTCGAGCGATAGCTTCAAATATGACGGGAGTTCCACAAAGCCCTCACAGTTACCACGAATGACCTTCAAAAAGTTGGGCGAACTCATGATACGTGAAAATGCACGTTTACTGCATAGGTATCAGATACAGTCGAAGCAACAGTATTAGCACCTAGTTAAAACAATCACCTTTAAATAGTTCGCAAATTACATGCGGGGAATATAAGTTACTTGGAAAACAAGCAAACTACATCCCCTGAATGTCGGGCGTTTCGGTACTATTACTGCATACTTGTCTAGTAAGGAAGAGCAAAACCTTTCAGCTCCAAAAAAAATGACCTAACCATTCAGGACAACAAAAAAGTCTCGTGTTCTTGTCTAAAAAAAATAGTTTTCAAAGCTTTGTTCATTAAAACGAAGAGTCCCCGGTAGCACGAGAGCGCGGCCGAATTGTTGGTGCCACGTGACAGAATCTAATTTGTCACGAGAGCGCAGTCAACGTTTCGGTTCCACATGTCAAAATCTCACTAAGCATCCAGTACAGGAACAGCTAGAAGACAGTAGAATATTGTTGGTGGCTGACTTCATTCACGTGTTTTTGAGCAATAACTCTAATTTGCAGCACAGCTAAAAATGTTTTGAAATGGGCAAATGGTAGTAATATTGTAGCCCCTAAATTATAATACGCACATAAAATTGCATTACAAAGCTTACAAACGCTTTTTACAGCGAGTACAAAAAAGGGTTGCAAATAAAGGCTAAAAAATCACTTAGTGAGCGGGACTGCCCGCAAATTATTGTATATAAAATAGCAATAGGCAATGCAACATAAAACGTGGAGTGGAAAATCTAGGACTAAATCTGGTAACAAGAGTAGTCACTTCTACTCCATAATATTTTTTGGCTTGTCTGCTCTTGAAAGGCTTCAAAATGCGATGCACAGTCCCAGCAAAAGTTCGCCTACTCATCACAATAATCAACAGTTTCAGGTTAAGTGCAAACTAAGTAGCATCAAAAAGATATTAACACATTTTTATGATAGCGCATCTGTGCTGAAGGTAAAATACTTGGAACATTTTACAAATTATTTCTGAAAGCAGTGACATGGAGACAGCTTTAGAACCGTTTTCAGGAACCTTTCCTTCACCAGGGGAGTAAATGCATTTGCCTATCAGTAAACCACAAATAACTACGAAATATGAAAAACTCAGGCTGCTACTGAAATAAATTTCTTGCAAGGTCAACGAACTTCAGCTAGTGATCGTAGATAAAACCTCGAAAGAAACACGGCAAGCCTTAGCCGCGTATTGGCTATGTCTTCTATGGTGTCCGAAACTGGGCAGCCTGGTCACTGACCAGTGGTTGAAGCTATTGCTGGCAGGTTTAGGGGCATCTTGTTCACTGAACGGTGGTTGAAGCAAGCAATTTACCTGTTACAGGCCCCATGATCACTTACCAATGTTAAAGCGGCACTGTAGTCAACACAGACTACAGTGCCCGAGTCTCAAGTCCACTAGCAGTGCACACTACTACTTGGTCTCTGTTCGACGCAGTCATTTGTTCAATCAAGAGCGTCAATGATTTAGTCACGAAGAGGCTTTATAGTTGTCACATAAAATTCACACGGTCAGTCCAACACACATGTTCGAAATATAAGTTAAATTAAAATTCATACAAAAGAAGTAGTTCTAAATTCAAATATTACCTGGATCATCAAAACATTAATGGGTTACTACAGGACAACCTCATTAGGTCAGCCTTCGACTTTCGTTAGCATGAACTAGAATGTTGGAGGCCTCTTGTTCGGGCTCGCAACCCACTATGGCACCTAGATTAGGAGAGGGGTGGGCACAGTCCTGTATATCACCCTAAACACCTCAACGTATCTGCAAGAATCATCGTTCGTTACAGAGTCAAATCATCCTTTCAACAAGATAACCCGTTAGGTCTATAGCAACAGTAGCTGACCCCCGTAACACTTCGTTTCTAACATCAAATACTTATAAACAACTTGAAAAGACTGTCAATTATCTCAAATTCAAGTCATGGTCATTCACGCATGGTCTGTGACAAAATATTGAAGAAATTGCTGCACTCAAATCTCCAATAACCAGTTAAATTAAAGGGAATTTTGTGTAATTATCCCAAAGAGAGCAGTGAACAATATTGCTTTGCTGCCGAACAAATTTTCAACATGGCAATAATTTTGCTGATCTGCCCCCTAACTCTGCTCCATCTCCTATCGCCATCTGAAGGAATAATTTGCTAAGATGTTGCTACTATCAATAATGGTTGAAAGAGGTCGTTCGACTGCCAGTTCGAGAGAGCATGCCTGGAGAGACGGTCACGTACCTCGTGGCCTTTACGAAGGTGAAGGGTAAAACCGACGCCAGCCGGGTCACGATAAGATTTGATTTCAGAGTCGACAACACACAACCAGTGATTGTAACTATTACACGATGCCAGTCACACCTGTAATTAACTATCACTGATACAAGTGGGCCTAACAACACATGGCATTGCAGAGCAGGGCGGCGTAGTTCACAAATAAAGTTGAACGTAATTCTTGGTTGAATACTAGAGCAACAGTGTGTCCGAGGAGGAGGGCCCTCAATACTGCTGAGCAGAGGTGGCATCCATGGGGGAGTGCGGCACACACTCACGCCTCGGTCTCGCCCTTGAGGCGCAGACGAGCAAAGTCCTCAAAGATGATGTCATCATTGTCTCCTCCTCCACCACCTCCAGTGTTCTCGGCGCCGTCCCTGCAAAATAACATTTAGACTTTAATCAAAGAAATTTCTCCGTATATCAATAAACGGCGTCAAAGATATTACCATCTGCTGGTGGAAGGTAGATTAAGAGTGGAGCAGAAGTGGAACGGCAACAAACGAGTGGGAGGAGGAAGAGAGGTAGTGAGAGTTAGTGGACTGAATGTGAGAAGTAGAGCCGAGGAGTTCCAGTAGGCGTTGAGGGAAGAATATAACGAGAGAGGACAGGACCTGAGAGATGTGGAGGATGAATGGGAGGCGTTCAAGGATGCGTTGCTGAGATGTGCGAAGAAGGTGCGTGCCGTGTGGGCGGGTGCAGAAGGAAAGGTTACGAGTGGTGGAACGAGGAGGTCAAACTGGCAGTGGCACGGAAAAGAAGAGCGTTTGAGGAGTGGTTGCAGGTGAAATAGGCGGTGGCTTATGAAAACTAAAAAGAGAGGAGAAGCGAGGTGAAGCGGGTGGTGAAGAGAGCCAAAAGGGACGCTGATGTCCGATGGGGCAGACGGTTGTGCCAGTATTTTGAGGAGACTGAAAAGGTGTTCTAGAAAAAGAGGTGTGAAGAGGGTGAGAACGGGAGACCGGAAAGGAGGAAGTGCTGAAAGATGAAAATGGCCAGTTGTTGTTGGAGAGTGGTGATGTACAGGAGATATGGGCCGAGTAATTTGATAAGTTGTTGAATGTCAAGGATGACAGAGGCTGACATCGTTGCTGTGTTTAGGGTGCTCGGATGCCAGTTTTGGGAGAAAGACTTGTGGCGGACATTACCAGGGAAAAGGTGCAGGAGGCGGTGGACGTGATGAAAGCAGGGAAAGCCCCTGGTTTGGATGACGTTGCGACCGAGTGCCTGAAGAAGGGCGGAGTAACGATTGTCGAATGGTTGGTGAGGTTACTGAACTTGTGTTTTGTGGCAGGCGTGGTACCGATTGAGTGGCGCAGTGCCTGCATTGTTCCGCTATATAAGAGCAGAGGAGATAAAAAATGATGCAGCAACTCGAGAGGTTTAAGTCTGTTATGTGTGGTTGGTAAGTTGTACCGGAGAGTGCTGATCAAAAAGATTAGAGCCTGTACAGACTGCACAATTGGAGAGGAACAGTGTGGATTTAGGAGTGGTAGAGGGTGTACCAATCAGATTTTTGCAGCGAGATAGGTCTGTGAGAAGTACCTTGCCAAAGGAAAGGATGTGTTCTGGGCCTTCATTGATCTTGAGAAGGCATACGACAGGATTGGCAGGGAAGCGCTGTGGAGGGTGTTGCGTTTGTATGGAGTGGGCGGACATCTATTGAAAGCGGTGCAGAGTTTCTATTCTGGCAGCCGAGCATATGTCAGAGTGGGAAGTGAGGTGAGTGATTGATTCACAGTGGAAGTGGGGCTGAGACAAGGTTGCGTGATGTCTCCCTGGCTGTTCAACCTCTATATGGATGGAGTGGTCAGGAAGGTGAACGCAAGTGTGCTGAATCGTGGCTAGGAACTGTTGGAAGCGAATGGGCGGAGTTGGCAGTTGAGCCAGTTGCTATTTGCTGATGATACGGCCCTGGTTGCGGATTCAGAGGAGAAGCTATGTAGGCTAGTGTCTGAGTTTGGTAGAGAGTGTGAGAAGAGGAAGCTTCGAGTGAACGTAGGTAAGAGTAAAGTAATGAGATGCTCGAGGACTGTCGATGCGAGCAAAATTAGTGTCACCCTAAATGGAGTGCTCTTGGAGGAAGTTCAGTGTTCTAAGTATCTGGCCTTCCATTTAGAGATAACTGAACTAGTGGAAACTGAAGTGAAGGCGCGAGTGAAGGAGGGATGTAAAGTGTTGGGAGCACTAAAGAGTGTAACGAGCTGTAGGACGCTGGCGATGGAAGCAAAGAGAGGGCTGTATGAGGGTGTTGTTGTCCCAACTGTGCTCTACGGAGCTGAGACTTGGGGGGTGAGAGCAAAGGATAGAAGAAGGTTGAATGTTTTCGAGATGAAATGTTTGAGGAGCATGGCTGGAGTAACGCTGAGAGACCAGATCACCAACGACGTGATTTGAATCAGAACAGGGATGGTGAAGAAGTTGGAGGACAGAGTGGATTCGCGTGTTCTGAGATGGTTCGGGCACATGGAGAGGATGGATGAAGGGAGATAGGCAAAAGAGTGATGAATGCGAAGGCGAGTGGTTGCAGGCCTAGAGATAGACCAAAGTTTGGGTGGATGGATGGTGTGAAGCAGGCGTTAGGAAAGAGAAACATGAATGTGGAGGTAGCGAGAGACCGCGCAATGAACAGGCGTGAGTGGAGAATGGTTGATTTTGACGCTGCTCTGATGTGCTTTTCCGCCCTTGGCATCCCGTTGTCGGGATGGTCGCGGGTGGGGGGGCCCGGCCATTATGACGCGGCGGGGGTAAACCGGTGAAAACTGTCGGGCCCTGCTGCTGACGACGGATCCTCGGACTGCACTCGTGACCCAGAGTGGATGTTGCGGGGATACCGTCCGGACCCTCCAGCATAAAAGGGCTAAGTTGTGTGAGTGAGTGCGTATGAGGGTGTGAGGTGCGCTTTGCAGTCGGCCACACTCTGTTAAGGGGGATGCGGCCTAGTGTCTGTGTCTGTATCTTTTCTGTGGCACTGGTTAGGAGATTCTTCCCTGTCACGGACCTTTGTTCTGGAACACCTGTTTTAGTCCAAACCAGGTAATTGTTAGGTTTTTAATTTTTTTTTCCATTAAAAATTCAGCTCTACCTCAAAGTTTGGTTTCACTGTATCATCGCGAAGTTATGTGAAGTGTACTTCTAATTATTGAATGGGCACCAGTGTGAGAGGTTTTGCTTGATGTTTTCGACTGGCACAAATACTTAATGGTTTAAATTTCATGAATGTTTGGGAGGGTGATAATTTAGGTGGTATGGTGATAGTGGTCGAGTTGAATGGCAGAACTTATTCAGCTAGTTGATTTTATGGCTAAATATCCTGGTGCAGTATTTTCTCCACTTTGGTTATGAACTTCTGTCAATATGCGAGATATTTTCAAAATTTTGCGTGAAGATTACTTTGATGGTGGCCTGACTAAGTTGTATGTAATATTTGTCCTGGAGAGATTGGTAAGGTTTTTTAAAGATGGAATAGTTTGACCTGTGATTTTCCTCCTGCTATTTGAGGGAGATCATGGGTTAACTGGGGTTAGCTATTTTGGGTGTCACTGACTGTTCACCCTTATATTGACTACCTAATGCATTATTGTATCAGAGTAGTAGAGGTTTTACTGAGCCCTGGTGAAGACTACCTAAAGGTTTTTCAGTGTTAATTTACAAATAATTATTAGAGCATCACGTCCTATTTTATGGTGTCCAATCTATTTTAGCATCTTGATAATACATCACATATATACTGACGAACAAACTATAGCTACATCTATAAGTGATATTTTTATTACCACTCAAGTGGCATTATTTCTACCTAGGCATGAAGCTAAGGGAGATTGGTGATAAGAGTGATGAATGCTGAGGCGAGTGGTCGCAGGCCTAGAGGTAGACCAAAGTTTGGGTGGATGGATGGTGTGAAGCAGGCGTTGGGATGGAGACATGAATGTGGAGGTGGCGAGAGAGCGTGCAATGAACAGGCGTGAGTGGAGAATGGTTGATTTTGACGCTGCTCTGATGTGCTTTCCCGCCCTTGGCACCCCGCTGTCGGGATGGTCGTGGGTGGGGGGGCCCAGACATTATGACGCGGCGGGGGTAAACCAGTGAAAACTGTCGGGCCCTGCTGCTGACGACGGATCCTCGGACTGCACTCGTGACCCAGAGTTCATGTTGAGGGGGTACCGGCCGGACCCTTGAGCACAACAGGGATAAGTTGTGTGAGTGTGAGCGTATGAGGGTGTGAGGTACGCCTTGCCGTCGGCCACCCCCCTTTCTGGGGGATGTGGCCTAGGGTCTGTAGCTGTAAGATGCTAACTGTGATCATTCTGAACCTGTGGAAATTCCAACTTAGAGATTTATTCCCGACTGTGATAAGTGAATCCTAATCGATGGGTTACTTCCTACTTGTTAAGATGCAAATTTTATGCAGTATGCTACATCTATGTGTGCTGTTATTTACACATGGTATAAATGTTTTCTTGAGTTTTATAGTGTGCATTTGATTTTTGTTACAGTTGAGAACTGTCTCCTTGGACACTGGTGTTACCCATTGTATGCACTCCCTTATTGTGCGCAACTATTTTTCCCATGTGGACGTTGGACCGGTTGTTGGCTTTTTCCACTGAAGAAAATACCTTTGGCATAGGAGAAACTATGATGCCATACCAGTGTCCCTGTGTGACATTGATTATCAGTCAAAATTCATCAACCTGTAGGTCAACAATTGCTTTTTGCACCTGGTGTCCCTTCTGATGAGGTTGGTTGCTCTGCATGTTCTAATTGGCAATGGACCCCAGTCTGTGCCATGGTTTGTTCATCTACATCAGCAGCTCGAGCAAGAGAGATCTTTTGCCTGGCAGGTCTTCAAGTGTGTGAGAGCTTCCTTTGATAGACGGGGTCCTTATTCTGTGCTGACAATGAGCGTATTTATTGCCTTGAACCACCAGTATTGAACCTATGCCATCCATAGTTGTGCTCTGTATAAGAATCATCTCATGGATCAAGTTTGCGAGTGTCCATAGCTGTATCATTCATACATCCGCAATAAGAAGAAGGGTCGTTCATCTGTTGGTCCTCTTCATGCTGCTGGTGGTGAATATGTTGAGTATCCCCAGGGCATGAGTGACACTTTTGCTGATGCATTTGCATTCGTTTTTGTCGTTGATGCTCCTCCTAATCCAGCTCCCAGTCAAGTTTTTCATGGAAGGATACCTGATCCAGTTGTCACTTATGCTCAGGTGCTGCAGTGGGTTCCAATGGAATACATTCTAAGCTTCTGAAAAATTGTGAGGGTGCACTGTCAAGGCTTTTGTTAATTTTGTTTCATAGATCATTACATTGTGGAGTTCTTCCAACCTTGTGGCTGGAGTCAATTGGGTTCCCCTGTTCAAGGGCGAGTCAAGGTATGATCCTCTGAACTACTGCCCAGTCAGTCTGACCTCTGTGTGCTGCAAGAGGTTGGAAAGGATTACTGTTTCAGGTCTGGCAGGGTTTCTTGAGGGCAATGAGATTCTCTCCCCTCATCAATTTGGATTCCGGCAATTTCGGTCTACTCTGAATCAGCTTTTCTAGTCTTATTCGGATATTTAGGACTGGGTGAATGATGGCTTTGTTGTGGATGATGTGCTGCTCGATTTTTCTAGGCCATTCAATGTTGCTTCACGTGATGTGTTAATTCACAAGCTAAGAGAAGTGGGAGTGGAGCCTGTTCTGCTCGGCTGGATTCATTCTTTTATGGCTGGTCGTTCATTGAGGGTTGCTGCTGATAGGTGTTGTAGTGAGTCAAGGGAGGGAGGTAGTTAGTGGTCTTCCTCAGGGTTTGGTACTGGGCCCTGTGTAATTCACAATCTATGTTAATTACATCACAAATAAAGTGCTGTGTTCTGTCATTTGCTGATGACTACAAGTTGTATTTTTGGTACAAGAAAACAAAGAAATTGCTGTGCTGGTGTGTCATGTCTGCAGTCAGATCTGGACAGAGTCAGAGCGGTTGCTGCATCTTGGAACTTGAGGCTGATCTCAAAGAAATGCGTTGAGCTGAGGTTTGTTTGTGGGTCTGCCGAGTGGACTGACAAGAATACGCTGGCTCTGTACTATTTGAGCGGGATTCCATTGAAATTTGTTCAGTCCCACAGGGACCTAGGTGTGGTGGTGGATGTGAAACTGAAATTGCACCATCATGTCAGAGAGTTTGAGGGAAAGGCTTCAGGATTGGCTAACAACCTGTTGAGATCCTCGGTTTGCCTTAGTCCTCACTTCATGGTGTTCCATGCCAGTCATGGATTATTGTTTTTTGGTGTGGAATGTCAGTTTTCTTGAGGATTTGTGATTGCTTGAGTCTGTACAGAGATGGACAAAGAGTGTGGATGTTCTGGCTGAATTGGATAACTTTTGAAGACAGAAGCAACTCAGTTTATTTTCTGTAAGGGGTTGGATGGTGGCCCCAACCTTAGATGACTTTATTGGAGAGGTCCTGATGTTAGAACATGAGCCCATTCCCATCAACTGCTAATGCGCACATGCAATACCAACATCAAGAAAAGATTCTATGGAGCACAATGTGTTCAACTGTGGAACAGACTTCCAAGTTTTGTGGTGGAGTTAAGGGGTTGCAGTAGAGTTTCTGGGTTTGTTTAGCTTTGTGGGGATGCTTTTTTCACATGTTGATTTATTAATCTTGGGATCTACCTGCCAGATTCTCCATCTCCTTGTGAGGGCTCACACATTATTTTCTGTGTTCCTGTTTTTAAATTTTTTACTGTGTTCCTGGGTGTGTTTTTGTGTTGGGTGGTGGGGTGTTTCTGTCTCTGGATACTGTTGTGGTGTTGGAGTGGTGACTGTGTGGGTTCTGGTGTGAGTGTGCCTGCACGTTGGTGTGTTGATTTGAAGAATTTGGTAGAAGATGAAGGCTTGATTGCCTTGCGATTGATGTTGAGCAAGGTCAGTAAGTAGTCCATACCTAAGGAAAAAGGTAGGCATACATTCTTTTTGAATTGAAGGCGCGAGTGAAGGAAGGATGTAAAGTGTTGGGTGCACTAAAGAGTGTAATGAGCTGTAGGACGTTGGGGATGGAAGCAAAGAGAGGGCTGTATGAGGGTGTTGTTGTCCCAACTGTACTTTACGGAGCTGTGGCTTGGAGGGTGAGAGCAGAGGAGAGAAGAAGGTTGAATGTTTTCGAGATGAAATGTTTGAGGAGCATGGCTGGAGTAACGCTGAGAGACCGGATCACCAACGACGTGGTTCGAATCAGAACAGGGATGGTGAAGAAGTTGGAGAGCAGAGTGGATTTGCGTGTACTGAGATGGTTCGGGCACATGGAGAGGATGGATGAAGGGAGATTGGTGAAAAGGGTGATGAATGCAAAAACGAGTGGTCGCAGACCTAGAGGTAGACCGAAGTTTGGGTGGATGGATGGTCCAAAGCAGGCGTTGGGAAGGAGAGACATGAATGTGGAGGTGGCGAGAGAGCGTGCAATGAACAGGCATGAGTGAAGAATGGTTGTGAATGGTGATTTTGACGCTGCTCTGATGTGCTTTCCCGCCCTTGGCATCCCGCTGTCGGGATGGTCGTGGGTGGGGGGAGCCCGGCCATTATGACGCGACGGGGGTAAACCAGTGAAAACTGTCGGGCCCTGCTGCTGACGACGGTTCCTCGGACTGCACTCGGGACCCAGAGTGTAAGTTGAGGGGCTACCGGCCGGACCCTTCAGCACAAAAGGGCTAAGTTGTGTGAGTGTGAGCGTTTGAGGGTGTGAGGTTCGCCTTGCCGTCGGCCACCCCCCTTTCTGGGGGATGCGGCCTAGTGTCTGCATCTGTAACATTCTTTTTAGCTGCAAAGAGACGTTTATTGGGAATGTTGGTCTGTGTTGCATTTTCATGCACTTATCTATTTTGTGATGTGCTGTTCTGGCTTTTTTCATTCATACGTTTGTTGTAGGATAGCCAATGGTGCACAGAAGTTTTGCCTGTATGTGGGTGGTCTTGCGTTGAGGTGCTGGCTGTTTTTCTTTATGGTGTGGGTGTGTTGCATCACCGTGCGCTTCTCTAGTGGGTGCTGTGCTGTGTGTCGTGTTTTTTCTTTTAATTGTGTCTTTTATACTTTTTTGTGCATATGATAGCTATTGGTGCGCACTAATTCCAGTTCGTAAACCTGTGTTTGCATAGCTGTTCTCAATTGTAAACTGGCGCGCATGGCTGTGATGACCTTTCCCCACTCTGTTGCTCCTCACAGCATGTGGTGCTGGTGGAGGAGACTGCAAAGATAGGAGAAAAAGATAAGAGACCACAGCTTTCACCCTGCCTCCAGTGAACCAAGATTATTGCCCTTTGGGGGCAATAAATTTAAGGAGCCTACTCATAGTCATCATTACCCCTCATTAGCAATTGTGGCATCACTTCTAGAGCTGATAGCTTGAGGACCCTGTTCAACACTAGTGTAACACAACAACACCGGGAACCAACAAATAATTGATCTAAATTAACAGTTTCCAACCCACCAGGCTGGACAGTCATCACAGGAATTGTTGTAAACTTTAGTATTAGTAGTCGTTAATTGAGACTTATAGGTGGCGCAAGGATTAAAATTGATAGGCAATATATATTTATTAATTATTTTGTAATAATTTAACAAGAACACATAAATGGGGGCAGCTACAAGTCAAAGGTGTATGATTATTATTGCATAGCTGTTATGATAACTGAATAAGTTACAATTGCACAAACACGGAGGCCTATAATTGCAAGCGATTAAAATAGACAAACAAAGACTGTGCGTTGTGAATGGGATGTGTTTCCTGCTGTCCCAACTTCACTCTGTCGGTCTACCAAGAGGTGCCCCTAATTGCCCAACTGACTGCCGTGACTCACAATCTTACATTAAGGGAGGCGCCTTGCTCTACTACGTGAGAAGGGAATTCTCCAATCTGGGAGCAGCCTGTACCGTTGGCCAACCTCTGAGGGGTGTGTCCCTTCCCTCCCCCGGTCCCATATCTCTTATAAGCACACAAGCAAAAATCAGACTCCACCTCAAATTTTTTAATAAATAGAGGCCTATGAAGACAACAAAGAATGAACACATGGCCAGCTGCTACCCTATACTGGGCACAAAACTGCTGATCTCGTTACAACAGACAAGCACAAATGACCCCCCATTTGATGACGAGTAACCAAATCCAAAAGCCCACATCTGTTTCCTGAAGGAAGCATTATTGGGGGAGGCTAGCCAAATCCATCCACTCGCACCGTGAGAAACTCAAACTTTGGATACATAATATAAGTGTAACAACGGAGTGTTATAACAGAATATGATGGTGAAATTCAAGACTTGTGACCACATAAATACCTAGAAGTTCATGTGAAAGGACAATTTTCAATGCTCGACCTTAGAGGAAATACACATTTACTGGAATCAATGCACAAAAAATCAATGCTGCCTGTATAAAATTGCATCAAAGCCGCCTTGTCTGGATTAAATCTAGATGAGAATTATGAGGCTTTCTAGCGCGTTGGAGTCAGCATCCATCCGGCCCCGAATGTAAAACCACCTAACAATGCTGCATCACGTTAGTCTATGTTTTTCTTATTTTTTTTATTTGAGTCAAGTTTTACTGCTGGGTAAAGTCAAAGTCCTTTACGCGGCTAACGTCTATGTATGTACGGGTGCCACAGGAGGTACAGGAACTGCCAAGGTGCTGAGGCCATATCGTCCCAGCACTCACGGGATGGCAGTAAGGAGGAATAACACTACCTACCCTGCTTCAGAGCCCCAAGAATCCGCAGTAGTCCTTAAGGTGCGGGCTACGCGCTCCAACATCTGCTGATCTACACTACGGACACAGGCTGACGGCAAGGTC
This sequence comes from Gammarus roeselii, assembly GCA_016164225.1. Classification (NCBI taxonomy): domain Eukaryota; kingdom Metazoa; phylum Arthropoda; class Malacostraca; order Amphipoda; family Gammaridae; genus Gammarus; species Gammarus roeselii. The sequence continues at coordinate 9,529 of SDVV010001237.1, read as the reverse complement.
TACCTCACACCTTCATACGCTCACACTCGCACAACTTAGCCCTTCTGTGCTTAAAGGTCCGGCCGGTTCTCCCGCAACATACACTCTGGATCACGAGTGCAGTCCAAGGATCCGTTGTCAGCAGCAGGGCCCGACGGTTTTCACTGGTTTACCCTCGCCGCGTCCTAATTTTTGCTCCCCCCCCCCGACCCGACCATCCCGGCAGCGGGATGACAAGGGCGGGAAAGCACATCAGAGCAGCGTTAAAATCAACTATTCACACCCATTCTCCACTCACGCCTGTTCATTGTATGGTCTCTCACTACCACCACATTTATGTCTTTCCTTCCAAACGCCTGCTTCACACCACCCATCCACCCAAACTTCGGTCTGCCTTTAGGCCTGCAACCACTTGCCTCCGCATTCATCCCCCATTTCACCAATCTCCCTTCATTCATCCTCTCCATGTGCCCGAAGCATCTCAGAACAAGCAAATCCACTCTGTTTTCCAACTTTTTCCCCATCACAGTTCTGATTTGAAGCACGTCGTTGGTGATCCGGTCTCTCAGCGGTACTCCAGCCATGCTCCTCAGAAATTTCATCTCGAAAACATTCGACCTTCTTCTCTCCTCTGCTCTCACCCTGCCAAGTCTCAGCTCCATAGAGCACAGTTGGGACAACAACAACCTCATACAGCCCTCTCTTTGCTTCCATCCCCAACGTCCTACAGCTCATTACATTCTTCAGTGCACCCAACACTTTATACCCCCCCTCCTTCACTCGCGCCTCCACTTCAGTTTCCACTAGTTCAGTTATCTCCACGTGGGAGCCCAGATACCTAAAACACTGAACTTCCTCCAAGAGCTCTCCATTTAGGGGGACACTAATTTTGCTTGCATCGACAGTCCTCAAGCATCTCATTACTTTACTCTTACCCACATTCACTCAACGCTTCCTCCTCTCACACACTCTGCCAAACTCAGACACTGGCCTACAAAGCTTCTCCTCTGAATCCGCAACCAGGGCCGTATCATCTAAACTAGGTGTAGGGAATTTCACGCATGAGAACAGCATGAATGGAAAGAAGAAGGAATAGTCATAGAAAAAAGTTGCATTGAAGAAAAAGCACAACTTGGCTGCTATTTGCCACCCAAAAGGAAAATAGTTAGAACCGGTAAGTGAATGTTTGAATGTGTGTGTCTGTATGTGCATGCGTGTGTGTGTGTGTGTGCGCACCGACTATTAGGAGAGTTGTTAAGAAGGATTTTGAGACAAATTTAGGGAAATTTGAACTAAATATAAGATGCAAATGAAGTAAATAAAAAGTCGAGCAAATCAGGATGAGGAAAGGAGAGATAGTATAGGGTGAAGAAGAGGGGTCTCGAGAGAAATAAGGGTGTTTACCCCCCCCCCCATCCCCCGGTTCAGCAGTGACTCCGAGCGGCCCGTGAGCCTATCAGAAGCCTAGGAAGGGGTGGATTTAATCTAAGATTACAGGGACTTTCAACCAAGTCAACTGTATCCAACCCTTTCAGGAGTGACTGGACAATTTGAACCGAACTCATCATCTTCAAGTAAACATTGCAAGCACAATTTGCAGTCGGCTGCATGTCACGAACTTGGATGAAAGACCCAAGAAGATGTGATTTATATAGGTCGAGAACAGCCCTGGTCCAAAGAATGAGCCCTGGGGAACAACTGGTCACATCGACAGGCTGTCAAGACTGTCACTCACATAAACACTTATCGCCCTGTTAGAGAGGGATGCAGAGATCCATGATTCAAGCTTGGACATATGCACAACATGACACCACAGGAATTGCGTTCGACAAGTCAAACATTACGATAGTCACGATATTTCTTTCGTCAATCCATTTCTCAACAACATTGTGGGTCACCGGCTACTGATCCTCAGTGCTACGGTTACTGAAATATACTTTATGATGGGATTTGATATGCAGCAAACCAATATCAAGCTTACAGGTCTGCAATTCAGAGGTTGTGTGTGAGATTTGGTCTTGACTAATCAAACTAATGAGGATTTGCACAGTTCCTGTCTTCATCAACTTATCAGAGAGGTAGGGAGAGTTCATCCACCCAGTTTCTCAACAGATATAGGTTAAGGCAAAGTGAAGGCAAACCAGAAAGGCCCTGAAATCTGAGATGAAATCGAGACAAGAGGGTTGTGATGCATTTTTATACAGGTGGCATTGATTTTGGTGCTTTGATTCTAGTAAATGTGTACTTCCTCCAAGGTTGAACATTGAAAATCGTCTCGTCCCAAGAAGATTTGGGTGTTAACGTGGTCACAAGTCTTGAATTCCATCATCATATTACTGTGATGGGTACTGAGCCTGTTGGGTTGGAAACTGCTAGTTGAGATCAATTGTTTGTAGATCCCCGGAGTTAATGTTGTCATAAATAGTGTATATTTGCCCACTTATTGAGTAGCTATGCATCCTGCACTTGGAACACCAGATATTGTGAGGACTGGAGATTGCTTTATGTTCAGAAAAGACAGACCAGTAACATAGACAAATTCTCTTATATAGACAGTGGCATTTGTATGGGGAGCCAAGATTTTTGTCTGTGATGGAATGACCTGATAGAATATAGAGAAAATTTGCATGGTAAATCGAAACATCTGCTAAATATGTTCTCATTAGCTCTCAGAGTTGGTGGTACTTGATCTCATTTACCAAAGTTGGGTTTTCTCCTTGTCCTTCTGATCTACCTGCTGGGAGAGTACAGCTGACAGATATCACTCATTATGAGCAAGCCCGTGTAAATCCAATGTACAACGAATTTCTTGAATTTGGCCATCCTAATAATGTTTGTTGATTTTTTTTCCTAAAATGTTATGCTAACTAAATAGCCATATGATCTGTGGCCTTAAAGCACAAATTTCTGAAGAAAATTGAAACGTTCATCTTTCTTGTAATTGGGATCTTTTTTTACTTTTATAACGGGTTGCAGCGTACCTACCACTTTATAGCCTTTTATTACCTCTGCCATTTTATGGACTGGCAATTAACCATTCAAGAGACCAGCCAAAATGTTTCACTCGGGGTCAGGTAGGCTGGAACCTAGAACCCGTTCCCAAATAAAGTCTGTTGTGAGGAGAGTCAAACACGCGACCCACTCGGCCACCTTTTTTCATGAAACCTTAATTCCCGCAAGCTTATGCATTAGTCCCAACTGTTCTGCTCTGGACTCAGGCCGTGCTTATGGCTCTGACCATGCCAGTTGTGAGGATACGAAGATTATCAACAAAATCACATTTGTTCACATACTCTTTATCAACTGTTGTTCCAGTCATCTTTTCCCTTTATCACGTTTTACTGTCCAGGCTTAGGCGTAAACTTCTTTTTTATTTTTGGGCCCTGGGCTAAACCCCTACTGGCTGGTCCCCTATTTGTGCTGGAACCTAAAACTGCACGCAATTTTTTTGGCATATTGGTGTAACATAAATGTAAAATTATCAAACCTGGTCAAAAGGCCATCTAAATTAGATAATTTAGAAGTGTTGCTAAACTGCAGTTGGGAACTGATTGGAAAATGGCAGGAATTCATAAATTCAGGCCCTATGACCTCATATTTGCCCAAGTGAAGGGCCATCCTCATTGGCCTGGAAGAGTGGAGCCATTTAAGCCTAATCCAGGTAGTGAACCTACAAGAAGTACCCTATCATATTTTATGGCACTGGAGAAACGGGAATATCAAAGCCGAAGATATATTTCTGTACCATGAAAACAATAAATCCTTGGCAAACCGCTCAAGAGAAAATTCGTTAATTAGGGTCTCACCATGGATGAAAAGGTTAACAGAGTATTTAAATGCAGCGTGGTGAGCTGAGCTGTGGTCAAGATGGTCTATCAAGGACCTCAAGGTGCCTGCCGAAAGATGATTGATGCAACCGGGAGGATTCATTCCCTAACTCCCTTGGTGTTGAACTTGATGACAGCATCAGCTCCTGTATGTCTGAGGTGCTGAGTGGGCAGGTTATTGCAGGTGCTCAGGCTACCAGTTTTGTGGGCGATAGGGGTGGCAATGATGCTGAGTTCTACGGAGCTCTGTGCTTTTTGTGGGTGCAGCCTGGCAGTAGATTCTACTGACTGCCGTGACTGAGGTAGATCTTTTTGCCCTGTCTCTTGGGTGTGTTGGACTGAAGCGAGGTGTGATAGATCTGCTTCTGGAAGATGGAGGACGTGCTAATACTCACCATTGCATACAATGCAGGTGTAGCCAACATGACAGAAGAATTTCTGTGGGCAGTATTGAATCCTTAATGGGCAAGTCCGCTTTCAATCAACTGGTTGTGTTGATTGGGGGCTTCATGTGCCTAGGTGGTTCAAATGCTGATGAGCAATACGCAAACTGCTCCAAGCCCTGCCAGTATGCATCATGCTCCTGAGCAGGATTCAATGGAAAACTTTGCCCCGTCCGCTCGATTGTCCGAGAAGCGGTACATGACGTTCAGGAACAGACAAAGCGTAAGCAGAATGTCATCTTGAGAGGCCTGGGTGAGAGTGTAGCTGATGTGAGGACTGGGTTTCGGGGAGTTGTGAGGTGACTGACTGGGTCTGAATATGACCTGCAGGAGGTCACTTGAGTTAATGGAGAGATTGGAATGTCCAGGCCCAAGATTCAAGTTGCAAGGAGTGAGTTACTGACGAATGCAAGGAAATTGAAAGAATTGAATGGGTGCAAAAACGTATTTCTTTCCAGAGGAACTTGACGTACAAACGAAGAGCTAATCGTGGGCGGGAAGCGTGGGGAAGCTTGGCTTTGACAACTGTAACCTGTGGTGCTGCTGGTGCTCGAAATCGCAGCAAGGCAGGGTCCGCTGCTCCAGGTGTAGATCGGGAAAATTACGCCAGGGTGGTGACCCGCGGTGCATCTGGTCGTGGTGCTGCTGTGGCCGGTCGTGGTGCGGCTGCAGCTGGTCGTGGTTCTGCTGCGGGTGGTCGCGGTTTTGCTTCTGCTGGTCGTGGTGTTGCTTCTGCTGGTCGTGGTGTTGCTTCTGCTGTTCGTGGTGTATCTGAGTCTGGCTGTGGTGCTGTTCTGGCTGGTCGAGGCAGGTGTACTCATGATCGAGATGATGAAGCCACCGAGCTAATTTTTTATCTGCGCTGAGCTGCAGCAGTTTTTCAAGCCATTTAAATACCTTGAAAGTGGGACATTTTAATGTTAACTTGCTTTCAAATAGAATAGATTTTGTTTCAGACTTGCTCTTGGAACAGAATCTTTAGGTTTTAGCTGTCAGTGAGAAGTGGTTGCTACCTGATGTTGCATCACCCTTCATAGATTTTGCTAACTACAATTTGGTTAGGGAAGACAATGGCACAGCTCGTAGGTATAGATCTCAATTGCACTTGCATAAGGGCATTGTGTTCTTAGTGTTTGAAGTGCACATTAGAAATGTAGCAGTGCACCAAATTGATTATGACCTGAAGATTGACACTGTTCATTGGCCCCCTTCTTGTGCGATCTTGGAAAACACCACCTTGTTGAACTTTTAATAAACTTTTGCCCTAGCAAGGAGGTGATTATGACAGGTGATTTTAATTTACATACAATTGATTGGTCCTTGGACCTTAGTGCTGGCTACATTCGGCCCATTTACATGCACTTTTAAACAGTTTTTCATCACTTGGGCTTTTGCAGGATAAGGGAGTAGGGAGGGGTAGGGAGGGAGGGGCCAGAACAAGTGGTCGTGGAGGAAAGACACATTTGGCGTAAGGGGAAATACGCCAGGACTTCAGAGGCTCTGTTTCAGGTCGACTGAGGGCTAGAATTCAGCTATTCTTCAGTGTGTTGAGATTTTTCATTATTTCAGTCAGTTTTGATGTCCCTGATTGATAAAAGTTTATACCTCTCTTGCATGTCCGTTTTGGCCAACCTGGGCTGTCAAGGCGCCCGGCTCTTGCCCGAATGAGTTCTAAGGCATGGCAAGAATACAAGCAGGTCAGGAGGGCAATGGCCGTAATTCAGCCATTGCACTTGAGAAGCTACACACATTTAGTGAGCTGAATAGGAATTACATACATTTTTTTTGTTGATTCCCAACAGATATACGGATCAAATTTAATAAACAGACCTGATGAACATGGTTATAAGCTGTTCTATGTTTATTTCAGAAAACAAATTGGTGGTCCAGCTGTTTACAAGTGTAAGAAGATGACAGCAGGCCTTTTGGCCCAAACTGGAGCTGTTGGTCCTCTCTGCCTGCAGGGTGGTGATATAATGCAGGATCCTGGTGGGATGTGTGAAGTCTTTGCTGACTCTTTCTGGGAGTATTAGTTGGTGCAGCTTCTTCCCACCCTAAATTTTTCCAATTATTTGCAGGACGTTTGTCAGATGTTGATTTCTCTGGTGTGTGTGTGTGGGGGGGGGAACATATTCTGTACAGGCTCTTGTTCCACGTTCCAGTATGGGAAAAGAAGGCCTTCACCCATATCTGCTGTGGAGCTCTCCTTTCTTACCTCTGCAGCCTCCACCAGCAGCGCCACACACCCATGAGAAGCAGCAAAGCTTTAGGTACTGGAATTAGTGCGCAGCATTTCCTATCATATGAACGGACGGTATGAATGACAATAAATATATTATATATATAACCTAATTAGGGGCTCCATAAATCAACACCTGACCCTCCCCAACAAAGTATTTACATTTTTCACTATTTCTTTGCATGGTTAGATGGTCAATTTATCTAAGTTAAATTTTTGTATAAAGTGTTCTTGAAAATTTGTTCAACTTTTTATGGTGTATTTTTTGTTCTATAGACAAATACCACACTGAAATTTTTTTTCTCAAACTTCTAAGAATTTGGCTTACATTTGATGTAAATCACGTACGGAAAGAGTTATGGGGTAATCAAATTCATGGGAGTACAGTTTTCAGTGCTTCATAACATATCTGAACCCAAACGCCTTCAGTTTTTGTTCAATAAATGTCACAGTAAATCATTAATATATTAAAGATACAGATGAAGACACTAGGCCGAATCCCACGGGAAGAGGTGTGGCCGACGTCAAGGTGCACCTAACGCCCTCGTACGCTCACACTCGCACAACTTAGCCCTTTTGCGCTAAGGGGCCCAGCCGGTAAACTCGTAACACACACTCTGGGTCACGAGAGTGGTCCGAGGTTTTGTTGTCATCAGCAGGGCCTGACAGTTTTCCCTGGTTTACCCCCGCCGCATCATGATGGCCACACCTCCCACCCACGACTATCCCGACGTGATGCCAAGGGCGCGAAAGCACATCAGAGCAGCATCAAAAATCTCTTTCCACTCGCGCCAGTCCGTTGCAGGCTCTTTTGCTACTTCCTCATTGAAATCTTTTCTTTCTAACATCTGCTTCACACCATCCATCCACCCAAACTTCAGTTTACCTCTAAGCATGCTACCACTCGCCTCCTCCTTCATAACTGTTTTACCTATATTCCTCCGTCTATCCTCACCATGTGCTTGATCCATCTCAGAACACGAGAATCCACTCGGTTCTCTAACTTCTTCACCATCCCCGTTCTGATTTGAACCCCGTTGTTGGAGAACCCGCCTCTCAGCAACACTCCAGCCATGCTCCTCAAACAATTCACAGTTGGGACAAAGACACCCTCGTACAGCCCTCTCTTTCCTTCCATCCCCAACGTCCTGCAAATCCTTACACTCTTCAGTACACCCTGCACTTTACACCCCCCTTCACATGAGACTTCATCTCAGTTTCCACTAATTCAGTCTTCACCACATGTGAGCCCAAATACTTGAAACACTGAACTTCTTCCAACAACTCTCCATTTAGGAGGACACTAATTCTGCTCACATCAACAGTCCTCGAGCATCTCGTCAATCTACTTTAACCCACGTTCACTCGAAGCTTCCTAATCTCACACACTCTACCAAACTCGGACACCAGCCTGAATAGCTTCTCTTCTGAATCCGTCACCAGCGCCGTATCATCCACAAACAGCAACTGGCTCAACTGCCAACTCCTCCCACTTGCTTCCAGGAGCTCCAAGCCATGACCCAGCACACTCGCGTTCACCTCCCTGACCACTCCATCCATGTAGAGATTGAACAGCCAGGGAGACATCACGCAGCCTCGTCTTAGTCCCACTTTCACTGTGATCCAATAGCTCACCTTGCTTCCCACTCCGACGCATGCTCGGCTGCCAACATAAACTCTGCACCGCTTTCAACAGATTTCCGCCCACTTCATACAAATGCAACACCCTCCACAGGGCTTCCCTATCAATCCTGTCATATGCCTTTTCTAAGTCCATGAAGGCACAGAACACATCATTTCCCTTTGCAAGGTACTTCTCACAGACCTGTATTGCTACAAAGATCTGATTGGCCCACCCTCTACCGCTCCTAAAGCCATACTGTCCCTCTTCATTTGCGCTGTCCGTACAGTCTCTAATACTTTTGATCAGCACTCTCCCGTAAAACTTACCAACCACACAAAACAGACTGATACCTCTTGAGTTGCAGCATTCATTTTTATTAGAGACTGTACGGACAGCGCATATGAAGAGGGACAGTATGGCTTTAGGAGCGGTAGAGGGTGGGCCAATCAGATCTTTGTAGCACATTTCACTGTCCATATACATGTCACCCAACGTTATTGTTGGCATATTCTCTCTAACATCTTTGAGCACAGTTATTGTGCTATAACAGTGATATAACAGAGGAATTGGTAGTCGCCCCTAAACAGTACAATACCCACAAAAGCTTGAATCACAACTTTGTTGTGTTGGATGGCTTAGTGCGTAGAGTGCTGGACTTGTATTCCGGCGACGCATGATCGAATCTTGGCGAGGACTAAAGTTTTTCCAATGCTGATTTCATTGTCCACATTCATTTTTATCTCCTTCGTTTCAGGTCCGGTTTCATTTTCGTGAGGACAAAAAGATTATCTCCTCGTATCAGTTTGCCTTGTAGCCGGGGCTTTAGAATCTTGCTACCGTATCCACCGCGTGTCGTAAAAGGCAACTAAAGGGGCGCTCCGTAGTCGGGAGTAGAATTGTGCTACCGCAACCCCCTGCGTGTCGTAAAAGGCGACTAAACGGGGCGGAGCGAAAGGGCTAGGAATCCCGTTCTCAGTAGAACCTTTCCTCAAAGACGGCAAGACGAGCGGGGGGAGGAGAGGCACACACTGTAAATTTATCCCTAACTGTTCAGAAATTCAGAAGCCCCTTTTGATGCTCACTGGAGGCCATCGTACCAAAGTTCTGACCTGGACTGTAGAGATGGAAGATGCTTTTAGTAAACTAAAAATGGAGATGATGCACGATCTGGAGTTGGCATATCCTGATTATAGTGATGATGCGCCTAAATTGGAATTGTGGGTAGATGCGTCTGGATATGGAGCTGGGGCTTATCTTGCACAACAACAAGGTGAATCACATCGCATTATTGGCTTTGCTTCAATGACGTTTTCTCAGTCACAACTAAATTACTCCACCCTTGAGCGAGAATTAACAGCCCTACGCTGGGGAATCAAAACTTTTAGGCCTTTCTTGTTTGGTGTTGAGTTTATTTTAT